>JAPMOR010044565.1:0-44203 GCA_026543865.1 Argiope aurantia
CATATTGTTATAAACAAGAAAGTACCATTATAATGAGTTTTAAAACAAATTAGTAAAAAAAATAACAATTCCCGGCATTCATAATTTATGAATTTGACTTTCAAAAATTAGCAAAGCAAATACAACTCGCAGAAGTATTTTCTTCCAATTAAAATGCGTAAATTTCCATTTTTATATGCATACATTACTTTTCAACGAGACAAGTTTGCATTTTGTTCTAATAAGAGCAATAATTCTTTTTTTTTTTTTTCTTCCCTTATTATACCGTTCAGATTTTCAGCAGTGAGCTTCAGCATATCAGATGTAAAATTAATCTGTAGCTAAAAATCCTCTGAAAGTGTTTTTTTTAATAAGACATTTCTTTTTCTACAATAATAAAGTTATTATTAGCAAATAAATTGCCCTTGTTTCCTGTTTTGCAAAAAGAAAAGGATTAAGAAGTTGGTCCAATTTGCTGAATTTTCCCTGCTTACAAGAGCTTAACTTGAGGAAAATAAATATATTAAGCATCCGCTTTTATTCAATTTCTTTTAAAAGGGCAACAAAAACATTTTTTTTATATTTTTTTTATATTAAACTTCATTTTTTTCTTTATATTAGGTGAATGATCAATAACTACTCAAATGTAACAAGTAATACTACATCTTTCTAATCCTTTTATTGTTTTATATATCATTAATTTTGTTTATAAAATTTCTTATTCAAATTGTCTTTCACAATTTCTAATCGCCGCTTAGCAATATCTCCAAAAAACGATTTTAGTTGTTCATTTTACACTTTTGCTAGTCTAAATATCATTAATTTATCTTTAATAACAAATGGCTCTTTTTCTCTTGTATAAATTATCGACAACTATTCCAATGGAACAAACATCATAATCGATTTTCTTCTTTTCTCTTGTTGTATGTATTATTTACTAGGAATAAACACGCATTATTAACTTTTATCGTTATTATTCTTTTATATAAACTTTTAGCAAACATCAAACAATATTAAATAACGATTTTAGTTGTTGATTTTGCTACTTTCATAGTCACAGTATCATTAATATATGTTTATTTGTTGCGATTATAGTATCTTAATAAAGAGCACGTTTCATATTTTATGAAAAGTTTAAAAAAATGATGCACAGTATTTAATTATATACACTATAAATGTTGTATTAAAACACACTATAGACACTATAATATTTGTATTATTGAAATTATAAATTTAAAAATTTCCTTGTAGTGTGTTTCAGTTATTTTTTGAATTATATAATTTCATATTTACAACAGAAAATGCTTTTCCATGAAGAACGATATTCGTTTTCTATTATGTACCTCGCTTGCTAATTTACGTTTTAAATTATATTTAATTAGATAAGAATATATTATTATATTAATTTAAATCTGAATATATTTCTTGTATAGTATAAATTTAATATAATTCAGTTTATAAATTTAAATTTTAAGCATTAGTTACCATTCTTTTTATTTATGTTAAATGTGACAGACTTCAGAAAAATAAAATGTAATTAATTTATAGTTAATTTAAATTTGGAGCAAAACATTCATATGCTGCAATATATTTTACAATAAAACTTTTAAAAACTCATACTGTAGTAAATTTTAATTCAATTGCAATTTGCAATAAAATTTCATATTATATATTAATAAAATGTAATGAATTTGAAAATTGAAATAAAATTTAAGAAATTAAATTATAATGAACAATTATTCATTTTGAAATGATTGATGAAAAATATATTTATTAAAATGAGTGATTTTTTTTTCACGTCTTCTTTTAAATTTTTGTTTTATATACAGTGCAATATCTAATTTAGTTAGATGGAATTATAAAAAAAAGTTCCATTCTTTTTACACTTATGGGCAATAGTGGTTATAATCTCTAGAGGGGAGAGTGTTTAACTTAGAGAGATAAATAAGACGCCACTGTACTACGTTAGAGTATATAATATGTATTGTACTATGTTAGAGAAAATTACAGAAATAAAAATTTAATTATAAAAATTAAGCCAGCTTTAGGAGTTTACCCACAATAATTTCTGAAGACGTTATTAAATAAGATTGACATTTCCCTTGTACTAAAATTTAAAAAACAAATTCTTAATGTTATCAATGTTAATGTTTGTCTAGCAAATTTTTATGTTTAAACTTTTTTAAATGTATTTTTCATAATTACTAATATAAAATTTCTTTATTGATGTTAAATTTCGACCATTTTCGTTAATTTATTAGATATTTTTTTTCTTTTATTCAGTTGTTGCGAACTATGAAAGAGAAATTTGAACATATTTGAAGTAGCATGTCCATTTCTTATTATAAAAATATTACTGCTCATGTGTCTGTACGTGTGTGTTGTCGTTCTATAGATAGTTTGAGCTCTGTGGAACTTGGTGGCAAACGATCTGCTTAGTAAAACCTGGCCTGCCCATACAACTATCCAAGCATTCGCCGATGATTTTGTTCTGGTCATTAAAGCCAAAACAAAAGAAAATCTAAGACAAAATACCCAAGAATCAATAGCACAATTCGTATCCTGGGCTGACATAAACAATCTAGAAGTTTCCACGGAGGAATCCAACTTTATTCTGTTTAGTAAATGGGTATCAGGACCCAGAATCTATTGGCAGGTAGAAAGAATAAAGCAGACACACGCCATTAAATACCTAGGTGTCCATATTAACGATAAATTGAATTGGAATACCCATCTCAAGCATTTAGCATTGAAAGCGCAACAACAACAATTCAATTTTCTCAAAATAGCTGGCAAATCCCGGGGAATAACACTTCGACATAGAAAAATTTTGTATAAGACAGTTATTGAAAGGATGCTTGCACACGGAGTAGGAGTTTGGTGCCTCCACCCAAAGGTTAGATTAACAAGAAAGCTCTCTTCCATCAAAAGAGGCTTCCTGTTAGCAATTACAGGAGCATACGAGAGCACGCCTACTGCCGCACTTGAGGTATCATCGGCTTGCCACCCCTTCATCTGCAGCTTCAGATGATGGCAAAAATAACTGAACTGTACAGACTTCGTGGAATCGTACATGATATGCCGCATATCAGCCCATACGAGTATGAACACAAAGCTACGGGCTGGACGTCACATCCTTCCAAACATCTCCAAGCACATCAAATTTCTTTGGAAGACGGAGGGTCTCAGAATTTAGTACGCGGGATCTATACCGATGGATCAAAATCCTCAGCAGGAGTTGGGGCTGCATTTTGTGTTGTGCAGGATGCAGTGACTATACACCAATGGTCAACCAGCCTATTGAAAGAAAATACGGACTTCCAAGCTGAATTACTAGCACTCAAAAAAGCAGTCAAATACGCAACCTCTCTTCCTACATCAGATCCAGTTACTATTTACGTCGACAATAAAGCAAGTATACAATCCTCAAGTTCTCCGAAATCTAATAGCCAATTAGCAAGAGATACATTTTCCCTTCTTCTTTGCAAATCCTCACATTAAAATCTCATGGATCAAGGCGCATGTAGGCTATGAAGGAATGAAGCGGCGGACAAACTAGCCAAAACAGCGGCAAATGCTAATCAAGATCGGAATGTAATGAAGCTTCCAAGATGTCATCTGAAGAAAATCCTCCAAACCGATATGATGACAAGATGGCAAAAGGAATGGGAAGAAGGCGAAACAGGTCACTCCACATTCAACATTTTATAAAAAGTTTCTCTCTACGCGGCCAACTGGAACAGAGCGGATGTCTTTTTCTTCACTGGACACGGCTCATTCCCGACATACCTACACAGATTCCTTTGGCGAACTTTCCTTACTGTAGCTGTGGGAAGATAGGAGATCCCCAATTCACTATGCCACCGAATGCCTACTGACTGTCTCATAGCACATGAGAAAGCCAGAAACAAGTCTCGAGAAAGAATGGTACAGGAGAGTTGCAACGAATACACTTTCACACGGAAATATCCACTCCATAGTAAACCATATTCATAAATACTAAGAACTTTTCAAGACTACACAATAGCTAAGACCAGAATACCTCTTGTCAAAATCAGCCGAAATTATAACTTCAAAAGTCCCTCAAAAGTGCTGTTCTCACGAAGGAAATCAAAACCACAAGACTCAGACGGACGTTACAAATTTCTGACTCTTCAGTGATTATTTATATGCTTATATATGCCATACAGATGTTCTCAATGTAACTTGTCAATTTTTTCAGTTGGTAATCTCGTTTCCCTGTAAGTTCAACCCATAGTGACCATTTGTTTAAGTATTCTTGTCTCCTCCATCCAGTTATTACTTCACTAAAAAATTACAGTCGCGTAGTATTTGACACCGATGGGATTCTCTCTGGAGAACCCCGGATGGTCTGTCGTCTCTTTCTTTCTACCAACAATTTCTTTCTTTCTTTTTTTTTCTTCCTTCCATCTTGTGCTCATCCAACTGGTTAGATAACTTAGTGTTATAAGCACCGGGGGCACAGGATGGCGTTATGTTATGTTATGTTATAGATAGTTTGACTTGATGCATATATACTTTAGAAAGTTTCACTATACATTTGAAATAAATTTTTTTTTAGCTATGATGGGAATTTTTATTAAATAAAAGTTGAGTGAGCATTTGATGTTTCGCTCGACGTAATTTCTGAAAAAATTACAGTAGAGAAATGTTATTTACATCATCTTAAAATTTAATATATCTTTTCAACGGTACCAATTTTTCTGGATTATAATATTTTGTAATCTGCATTAACTTTTAATTATATTAATACATTTTAAAATCATATATTTTATTATTAATATGAAACGCTGATCGGTGTCTTCGTTCTTACTACAATTTTTGCATTGATAATTTCCATTGATGTCGATAAAAGTATGATTATTCTTTTTTTTCCTATTGAATATGCATAAATATAAACCAGGCTTTTAATAATTTTTTTTTTTAAATATTCTGCTTATAATAAAAGTTTTACTTCAGGGCTAAACGTTTTTGAGAACAAAATCTTTTAAATGTACCGATTTTTATGGTGCAGTTTCTGTCATATAATTAGATATATAAAGATATTTATAAAATATCAAGGGGATATATAGCATAATTAACAGAACAAAATAAGTATTGTAAAATAATATTTTCGTTCGAAATATGTAGTTAAAAATATTTTGTTGTAACATATTTGAATTAAGCAATAGTCAATTAAACTTTTTAGTATAATTTTATCATATGAATCTAACAAGCCGCCAAAATAGATTAGTAACTAATAAAATATAAAGTAAGATCCCCGATATATTCTTCAAAATTATGAAAAACTGAACATGGAAATACTACAATCACCTCCCCTTTTAAATTAAAAATGCAGAAAATTCTTCATTCCTACAAGTTAGTGTATATTTCTTACATACAATAAATTGTATTTCCCTATAATGAATATGCTCCACAAACACTAAGCCAAAAAGTTAAATCAGAGAATTCAGTGCCTGAAGACTTGGTTTATTTCAATTCGATTCAGGATACTAATAGTTAATTTTATACTGCCATCTGCCTTATTATCTCAAAGCAGGATACTACCAAAATCCACTCTGACAGATATGCTATAATTAACAAAATCCATCTTCTGAATCGGAATAAGGACATATTTTGGCGCCGTAATTGCAAGTCTAATAGGGAATTGCTACGTTCTTCTCGGAGATATCCAATGGAATTATGTAATACTAATAATCATAGCAGTTTCCTCAACCTTTGATTGAAAATTTTGACTGTCGAAGTTCGAATCGATTATGGGAGAAGACATAATCGATTCGATGGATAGAGCCTGCGGAATTGTATCGATGATTTGAAATTATAATATGAAGTTTAATTTGTGCAAGAGATAACGGAACTTTAGAGTACCTATGCTTAATTATGATTATGCATACACATTCAATTGATGCATTTGTTGCGAAATGTTATTTGAAAATAATTATGAGATTTAAATGCCATTGTGTTATAAGGAATTGATACATTTAATATTTTGCGAACTGCTTTAATTTTAAGTATTGCTATTGGTCTCACAATAAAACAGGATTGATAAATTATAATGTAATCTTATAGATGTTGTCATTCTTACGGTAAGTAAATTAATTTGTTTTATTTTGATAATAATAATTTAATATTCTGTTAATTTTAAGAATATTTGATAATTCTTTATTATTTTATAATACATGTTTATGATATTTACTGTTTAAAAATTGTGTACATAAAGTATAATAAAGAAATTACTTCATCAAATTTATAACATAAATTAATATTAAATGCGTTTGGACAAGATGGAATGATCTTTTCATAATATCAAGTTCCGAATGCACGAAAAAGATGTTAAATTTTAATACATAACTTTTTTTCGCCTTTATAAACTAAATCTGAATAGAACAACCAGTCAGGAATCAAGTCATATTTGTTATTTCTGATATATTAGAATAAATTCAATATTTATAAATGTAATAATGACAATTATGAATGTATACTCATGCCTAAATTTTGTATTGTTTTATACATGAGTTTGACAGATTCCAACTAGCGTCTCTATTGCAAAATGAAATAAATCACATAACTTTCAATAAAATTAATATGTATATTTAAATTTATAATTTTTCCATCATTAAAAACTTAAGCATAACATTTACTTTATTCGATATTGTATATCGTAAAATATTGATGTAAAATATCATTAATTCTTATTTATTAAATAAAAATAATAATAAACTGAACAGCATCGTTTCATTAACAAATCGTTTTAAATAGTTTTAATTATTAGTGTTTGCCGATCACTACGTGAAAATAAAATATATCTAAATCCGGACATACTAACATTTTCCAATTTGTTACTTTTTTTTTCAGATTCAAAAATAATCACAACTCTCTCTCCAGTTTTTAATTAGAAATAAAATATTAATGAAATTTATTTCTCAACATATATTTTTGAATCATTTTTTCCTGCAAAAACACAAGGAACATGGAACAAGCAAAATGTGTGCATTAACAAAATTTTTAAAAATATTATTTTGTATTATTTTTACTATCATAACAAGAATTTAAGAATTAAATAGAGCAAATATATGTAAAATCCATTATATTTAAACTCAAAAGATGTTAGCCTAATTTCATTAACAACTAAGCTGATTTAACTTATTTAATTTTTACTGTTATTTTATTTAATGTTTTACTAAGAACGTAGCTGATTATCTACTATTGAATGTGTTTCATTTATTTTCAGATTCTTTCATTTAATTTGCAAATAAATGAAATTAAAATAGAGGGAAAATGAAATTTCAACGGAAACCCATTTTATTAATTCATAGATTGAAAATATTTGCCCCGAATCAGTGGATTACATATTAATTGCTGAATGATAACATTTCTGATCTAATTAAGAAATTTGAGCTTGTTTACCTGTTTCTATTTTCAAGGTTTATTTTTAAAATAAAATTAGGGCAAATAATTCTTGGCAGCGGACACTCTTCAACAGAAATTATATTGTAAAATGTATTTTAAAGCAAACTAAATAGTGGAATTATTTATTTAATTATTCATTTTGCCTTAGAATAAGTATTATATACAGGATGTTTCAAAATAATTGTAATACCAAAAACAAATACAGGAATTCTTTTTAATAAGGATTAGGGCCCCATTTGGCATATAATATAGATTGATTTCCCCTAAGAATTGAATCATACAAGTGCATAATTATATTTAGAGTAATATCGTTCCATTTTCTATAGATTTACTGAAGGTACCCGTGGCAATACTGAGAGAGGATATCAATTTCGGATTGAACACTCTAAAATAGTTCATTAAGAGCTCATTGTATTGAGGTCGGAGTATTGTGTGGGTCAAGGTAGATGTTTCAATTCATCCTCGTGTTCATCAAATCACAATTTCACAATACCCGCTTCTAGAATAGGGGCATTATTATCCTGGAAAATCTTATCTCCTGCTGGAAGTACGGCTTGCATCATAGGATGGACCTGGCAAGCTAAAACTTCTCCATAATTCTCTCCCGTGATCTTCCCTTTCAGGGTTACAATTGGACCAATAAAAAACCGCGACACCGCGCCCAAACCATGACACAACTACTTCCATTCCTGGCAACTGGATGGAGTTAATCACTAGCACATATTGTGAAGGTTTCCTCCACTTCTCCTATTATGAGGAAAAGTGTAAAAGATTATTCGTCTGATCATATAGCTGTCTTCCACTTATAACCCATCAGCTTCTGTGGCTATGGCACCACTGTAGATGACGTTTGACATTAACGTTTGTGACAAATGGTTGAGGAATTGATGCTCTGCAGTAAAAGTTTCGTTTATGATGGTGATTCCTGACTGTAATTATTGACAACAGAGAATTTAGATGGGGACTGAGCAATGCGATCACACTGGCGGCTATTGTTTACTTTTTGAACATTACAATCCTCCTCAATACCCATCGGTCACTCACTCAGCTTCGCCTTCCGTTCACTACTATGCTTTGTATCTTGTCTTGTGTTCCGTGTATGCTGTCAAGATATAAGAACCGTAACTCTAGAAAAGCCTAAGAACTGCGTTGTTTCAATCGCAGTTGCTCTAGCTAGTCGAGCAATTACAATTTTGTTGTGTGAGATCTGACACTTTATGTCTTTGATAACGATCATAGGCTTGTATAATTTCACCAAAGCTACCTCATACTACCATGATATACAGGGTGTTTCAAAAACCTTGACCACGGCTTTTATTCCTTAAATATTGATTATAGACATATACTGTAAATTACAAAGCTGTGTAAAAAATGGGTGCAATTTGCTATGAAATCAATTAAAGTTTTCAGGGGATTAAACTTCAAAAAATACAAAATTTAAATTTTTATACGGACCCCGTACAAAAAATTCCAAGTGAGTAAAATGTGCTCCATTATCTAATAAGGTCATGTACAAAATTTCAGAATTTTATCATGAAAAGTCCGAAAGATATGTTAAAACAAAGTTGGTGAAGGGTCAATCATAAATTAAAATACAAATATTTATAGCGTCATTCCAGATGACGCAACACAGAAATGCATCATAAGGAAATAAAATATGCTTTATATCTTTAGTTTTAAATACAAATTTTGAAATATATCCTTCCTGAAAAATATATCCTTCCTGAAAATTTTATATCATGAATTACAAAATATAACTTAAAAATAGCACAATCAGTGAAATTGTAAAAGAATCTTATGTAATCTTTCCTTTAAGTAATTTTTCCTTTATGTAATCTTTCATTTATGTAATCTTTCCTTTAAGTAATTTTTCCTTTATGTAATCTTTCCTTTATGTAATCTTTCCTTTATGTAATTTTTCCTTTATGTAATCTTTCCTTTATGTAATTTTTCCTTTATGTAATCTTTCCTTTAAGTAATTTTTCCTTTATGTAATCTTTCAGTTATGTAATCTTTTCTTTAAGTTATTTTTACTACACATTTTTAATACTTTTGAACCAATAAATAGCAAAATTATTATTTATTTATTCAATCATTACTTCCTCTGTTAATTTGTGTACGACTCCTAAAACACAAATATCTGACACGAATTTTTCTTTCTGCGAATTCATATCCAGGTATCGAAAAGTGGTTTAAGTCAGCCTTTATGTAGTTTCATATCTTTGAAACGTTTTGTGATAAATTGCTGACATTTTGTACATCAATTTATTAGAGCATGGGGAACATTTTACTCATTAAGAATTTATTTGTACGGGTATAAAAATTAAAATTTTGTATTTTTTTAAAGTCTATTCCTCTGAAAATTTTAATAGATTTCATAACATTTTGTACCTTTTTTTTACTCAACTTTGTAATTTATAGTATATGTCTGTGATCAATATTTAAGGAATAAAAGCAGCGGTCAAGGTTTTTTGAGATACCCTGTATACTATTTTTATTTTTAAAAAACTGGTAGTTAGGATATTATTTAATGCTTACAAAATGCATTTGTATATATAAATTTTATTTATTTATTTTTCCATTTTTTTTACCTATCTATATGCATTTATAATACCAGTTTTTATAGAATAGGGTGTTTATTGAATGGAAACTTAACTTAAATGAAAATATATTATGCAACTTCCCTTTTAGAATTTAGAATTTCTTAGTTTTCTTATGAATACCTTACTTTGTAATTAATAATATTTTCTTTTTCTTTTTCTAATAAATGCACCATGAGTATCAATAAATTTTGCATTTCTTTATTACTTTTTTTTTTAATTTCACGTACATTTTATATGAATGTTTTACTTTGAATCATAAAGGCAAACTTTCAAGATGAGTTTTAATTATTTCACTTTCTTGGATTTCTTTACAGTTTAGATATACCCCGAAAAATACAAAATTTGAGCTCGCATCTGAAGTTAACATTTTGTAAAATTGTCCTGAAACGAACTAAATAAAAGAAATATTAACTAATGAAGAAATAATATACTGCTGCAAAAATTGGATTGCAAGCAATAACTTCGGCTCAAAACTGACCAGTTAATCCGATTTTAAAAAAAGTGCGTATTTCAAATATTCCTCTTTTCTGAAAAATGTCAAGAAGTACTTAGTATTTAACTGGTGAAGGAATGCTGCATTGACGCACAAATAAATTTTTATCATTAATAGAATGACACTGTGTCATATCATTAATTTAGAATTTGAATTTACTAATGAAATGGACATACTTATGAAAATGTTAAACCATAAATTAATTTGTAGAATATTTAACTAATGAAGCAATATTACATAGCCACAGAAAATTGTATTAAAAGCAATCACCGTGGCTTAAAGGTAGGGCGTTGGAACTTTAATATAATTTCAGACTTTAGATTAAGTTGAAATGTGCATATTTTGTGAAATGTAAATAATATGTGCAATGATAGAATCTAGTAGATCTAAGCAGAATATACTCCCGCATAAATAATTTTATCAGAACACATTGACTCAGATATAGAAGATTGGATTATAAAATTCATTTCAGACTCTGAATTGGAGTTTAAATGTTTGATCCTTTAAGAAATATTTGGTAACGACTAAATTAAATTTTTTTTAAGTAATGAAAAAATAATAAACTACCTCACATATAAAATTTATAAACTTCCATCGTGTATGGAAGTTTATAAATTAGTATAGACAGTAGAACAGTAGACTGTTCTAAGTAGAACAGTAGACTGTTAAATTGATATTTCAAGTAGGAAGTAGAACAGTAGACTGTTAAATTGATATTTAAAATGAATTGGGGAAAATAAAAAAATGAAAAGAAAGGAGAAGAATTGGGATTGAAAAATCAGGGGAATTTTAGAATAAAAAGGAAATTCAATATTTCGTAAATAACAAATTTGATTTTTTTTTCTCATCTGAAAAGATTTAAGGTCTATATTCTTAACAGCTGTGTAAAAAATCAAACACTGATATGTTTGATTTTTTCAAAATCAAACATATCAAAATTTTTAAAATCAAAACATATCAATGTTTGATTTTGAAAATTGTTTCTTCCCCTTCTAAAAACTGGAAAATTGGGATTGCAAAATTTTGCTTATCAAGCAACAATATGAAGATAGAGCTATAAAAACAAAATTCAAATTTCAGACATCCCTTCTGATATAATGACAAAAAAAAAATATAAAAAAAAACTTCCCGTCGTTGGCTCACCAGCTTGTTCGACAAATAATGGCTTTTCTAACTGTTACATGCAACTACATGTAACGTATAGATTAAAGTTTCACTTTGCTTGAAACGTTTTCAAAATTGATTTCACTGATTAAATTTAATCGAATTGAATATATGTGGAGACTGAATGGCAAGAAAGTGGGATGAATATGAATGTGGTAGTGAAAATAATACGAAGGATTTAATGTTCAATAAACACAATTATGTCTCTGAATTTTAACAATCTCAAAAGTACATGCGCGAATGGTTTGTTTAACAAAATTAATTTAAATTTCCTAATAAACAATAAATTATTTAATGCAAACTTACCTTATTGTAGTATCTATAATATTAAATACAATAAGAGAAAAAAATGTTTACGAAAATAATAATCATCACAAAATTTTGATCTTTACGATAAAATATATATTGTTACAAACCTGCAATTCGGCTTCCCAGCATAGTTTGTTCCATCAACAGAAAGAAAGTTTTACAGTTATTTGAATGGGACGGAGTTCAGGTGTGCGTCGGAGGTCCCAGAGCTTGACCACAAACTTGGCGACGAATTTGACGAATTTGGCACCAAAATAGATTATACCCAAAACTTCGAGAATTTTCCCGATCCGTCCAGTAGGAACCGAGATACGCCTCGAACGTTCCTGATTGGTTGAGAGGCTTCTAGCCCCGCCTCCTGAGACCTATTAAAGGGCTGCAGCTGCCAGAGAAGTCCAAGCCAGTAGTCAGAGTGGACGGAGTGGTCGAAGAAGAGTAAGCGGAATCGACGGAGCCAAGTCAGCAGTCCGAGTGGTCGGAGTAGCTGAAACGACGGTGAGCAGCGACGGAGTCAAGCTCGTGCTGAACTGAGCTGTGCGCTACTGTCTGCAGTAGATTCTGGTTGTATGCTGCTGTGTGGGCTGTTGAATGCTACACGTCTCGGCTGAAGATAGTCGTCTCTGTGCTGTATATAGCTGTTGCTTTTGTGCTCTCCTGTGTGTCTTCGTGTAAATAAACGCCGTTGTTTTTATTCTACTTCTGCCTGCTGATTGAGCGTTCTTTGCACCATATCACTTCCACTATCCAAACGAGACCGGTAGAAAATTCCGTAACAATATATATTTCCGAGATATTTTTACCCAAACAAGCTGAAAAAATTAATAGACCAATATTTTGATTAAATACTTGATTTAGGGGAGAAAACACTCAATGATTGAGCCTTAAAGAGAATTGGTGCGAAATTTCTTCAAGATCTTTAAAAACTGGAAATGTGTTGCAAAGGATTTTCACACACACGCTCTCGCGCGTTCGTGTGTCTGGGTATAGGAAAAGTAATTCATAAAGACACACTTGAAAATAATTCATAACGCTTTAGATTTCTGTATGTTTTAAAGGAATCAATGTTTTAAAGGTTTCAACATTCAAATTTTTCATTCAAAGTGTATTACTTAATTTTAGTTTAATCTAATCAAGAGACATTTTTCTGAAACCAGAAAGCGTTAAAAATTATTATATTATATTTCCAAATAATACTTTATGATAATGGTAATTAATACAAAATTATAATTTTATAGCTTATAGGTGTTCTATTAATACTTCAACAAAAATTTATTGATTTAAAATAGATTAAATGTTTAATACCGCAATGTCATTTTTTTAAAGACAGAGGAATTTCCTTTTTCCTTTATGAAATAATATAAAAATACACCACTGGATACTTCAGATTCGTTTGGAAACAATGAAAAGAAGTTAATCCCATTTCATAAATTAAATACATTACTTCATTCATTATGATGCGATAAGGGATAATTTCATAAAATATTTTCAAATTTATGTCGAAAAATATTTGTAAAAATGGATTAAGATTGAATTATTGTATTATTATTATTATCAATGGAAATGCATTTTTGATAAAAGGTTAAGATGGTTTAAAGAATATTTTATGTAATAGAATTTAGGAAACAAATAAAATTTTGAATATTTTAATTAATTAAAATTGTAATCGAAACTCCAAGAAAATGGTTTTGAGATTGACATTTCAATTTCTTAGAACAAGTCAGGAAAATTTTAACGTTTGGCCCGATGATTCATTTCTTTTAGAATGCGAGGTGACAAACATATATTTTTTTATTATTATTATTAGAGATTGATGCTCGGAAACACAAGTTTTTCTAGACCTTTCGATACATATTCAAATTACAAATCAAAAAGGGTCCGAATAACTTGTTTATTTATATGAATTCTTATAAGAAAATGTGAGTTATTTGATCTGGTTAATTTTTTAAAAACAATCAAAACTACATTATTGCAATCTGTGACCTACATGCTTAGGGATAACTATAAACTAGCTACTTCCATCTAATAGAAGAAAAAAAAAATAATAATCGTTACCCCCACCCTCACCCCACCCGATAGCATTTGCGAAAACTATAGTTATCGGCTATGGTATAACCTCTCCCATAGGAGAAAAATGGATTCCATCATAGATAGGGGATAGACATTCTTGGACTTCTATATTCAAAAGAGCTGCGAAGACATACCATCCTACTAGGCACTTCTGATTCCTACATTTGTATCCCCCCCCGGGAGGGACATAATTAAATCCAAATCCGAAAATTAAAAACTACATTCACTCATTATCTATTATTCAACGTTCACCATAATCATTTTATGAAACCATATTTAAAAATCTAATTAGGTCTAATTAAAAGTCTAATAAGTGATTAGGTATTTCTTTTGATATGTCATTTATTCAATACCAAAGGTCGATTATCATGAAAAATATTAATTTTGTTTATGGGGATAGTAATCCTCTAAAATATCAGTACTCTCCCCACCCAGTATTAAAATCCTAAACTCAGTTGATGCATTGCTCCAGCATTCAGCTTTCAGCTGGCAGCTGAAATTTGTTAAGCAGATTCATCCTATTCTCACAGAAACGATGAATGGAGGAGCTGATTTGCCCTTTTAAACGGAAAGAGCTCATGTGAAGCATTGGTGAAATAAATGCTGACACAATGGATTCTGATAGTTCGCTGCCATAAGGGAAATTCCCTCTTTGTCAGTCAGCAGTCCCGTTGAGGGTAGTTTTGTGCGGAATAGGATAATTCGAATTAATATTCAATATCATTACTGAATTATAACTAAAATATTTGCCCATTTTTTTAGTTATTTAATTATTGAAAGGAAATATCGTTTTTAATATCAAGAGGGAGCAGATTCAAAACTTAACTGGGAAGGTAAAATTTTAGGACTTAACAGGGCAGGTGCGGTCTACGAGAACACATTTTCTTTACACTCAAATTAAATTTTCTAAAGCAAGTATTAATATGAAAATCAGCCAATATATTTTGCAGAAATTTTTCGTGATGTATAAATTTGTTTTAGAAATTTTTCAAAATATATTAATTTTGAAAAAAGTAATTGAGCTTGAATACATTTTCTTCCTAAATTACATGTTACAATAAATAATATTTTTGAAAAAAAAATTACGTTTTAATTTTTTAAGTTGTATTTTTTTTCCAATATATAAAGGTATATAAAAAATATAATGGAAAATTACATGAAAAATTAAAAAAAGCAATAGGTAAGATTGACCCTTTTTTTATAGGTATCATTTTTATACAGAAACATGTAAACATTCCTTGCACTGTTTTCGAGGTTCTATATATAAATATATCACCTCGAATATAATTAATATAATCTGCTTAAAAATACAGATTAAGAGCTAGTAAATAAAAAAAACACCCTATAAATTCTGTAGATTTTTCTCTTGGTATATTAATATATTTTAGAAATTTTTCAAAAAACATTATCACTAGAAAAATGATTTATATTTGAACATACATATCAGAATAAGTTGAATGCAAACTTTTATCGGAAAATATCGTCTGCATAATTATTCTCTTCACTAAAATTACTTTCTGCTTCATGTAAAAGTCTCTGGATCTCTGCCTTATAAAGAGATAAGTAGGTTCGATGATATTTCGAGGAGCAGATTTAAAGCCTAATTCTTGTATAAGATTAGAGCTCTAAAAGGGAGATGCGGTCTCACAGGCGTCGCACAATCAAATAGCTGCAATATATATGTATATAAAAACCTCCGCTGAAACCGGTTGAAAAAGTGCACGTGTAATGAAGGGCACGAAGAAAGAACCTACAAGTCAATCCATTCTATTCAGCTAAAAATAGAGAAGAGGTGACCCAATGTCCATCCTTAGCGGTCTGAGATACCACATCTCCCCATATAAGGGTTAATGTAAATGATTTTTAATTAAAAAAAACTAACAGCAAGAGTTTATGATAGTATATACATCAAAAATATACTAATTCATAGAAACATGTAAATTATAATTTATAACTGAACTTATAAAAATTAGTTCGACGTGTGAATAAAAACTATATAAAGCGATATAAATATGCTACTGGATATAAAAAATTCTAAATCCTTGATTCATATTTTAGAAAGAAATCAATTCTTTTTGTGATAATTTTTGAATTTTAATTACTGAGATAAGGATAAGATAATTCATTTCTAGTAAATTGATAAAATTCTTTAATGTTTATAGCATTCTTTTAAAGATTTCTAAATTTTTCTGTCCTAAGACTCCACGCATTAAAGAAATCCCTATAGGAATTTCATAGTAACATTCACTGAATGAACATTTCGATCACTTTTGCTTTTCTGCTCTTATATCTCAATGCAGACTGATATATTTTTTACCACCAAAATTGCGTAATAATATATGACTCCAGTGGTGAAATAAATCAAAGTCTAAAATTTTCCAAAGTATCTTCTATTCGGCCATGTAAGTGCTAAAATATGTTTATATATGTATATCTGTGTGTGCATGCAAAAATTTTATGTATACCTTGCAAATAAATACTACTTTATTAATCTCTTTGGAAGAAGTGTCACGTATCGTCACAACAAGAAGCTAAAGATGAGATTTGGCCAGGAGAGGATTAAATAATACACTCAAGAGCACCAAACTCCCAGTAAAATGAGCGAGATGCTGAAAGCGTGGAAAATTATTGTATCTTACGATGAGAAGCATTGCTCCAATAAGGTAATAGCTATCTGCGTTATGAATTCATTTAATGGTAATACTGTGTTTCATTATCTCCCAATTTGAAATTATTCAAAAACAAAAGCCTTCGATAATTCCTTATAAAAAAGTAAGTATTATAAATTATATTTATCTTTATTATAAATTAGTTCAGGTGCATTTTTGAATGAAACAAATTGTTCTATTCTAAAAGTCTGTCCCAAAGTTAACTCAAGATTTGTATTCACCCCCGTTCGTCCAGTAAAGCGTTGATAAACCCATTCAAAAACGATTTGACTGCTAGGGTTTGAATACTATCACATTATAGAACAACTTGAACATTTTTACTAATTCTAAACTATCAACGTGCAAATAATTTTTCTTAAAGGGTTGTCAGCATTAAACTGCACTATTGGTGGTAAATTCAAATCTTGCATTATTCTGGGACACCAATTACATTATTTTTCTTTTAGTTTAGTTAAAAAAATGTTTCGTATTAGGAGTAAGATTTGAGAACGAATTATGTTCGCTAAATGGGATTTCGCTTCATTTTGGAGACTTTTATCCAACAGTAAATTTCAATAAACATTGGGTTCTAATTAAATGTTAAGTTATTAACAAGATTTAGTCCTTATTGGATTGAATCAACATTTTAAATGATTCTAATAATTAGTTCTAAATCCAGGTTTTCATAGCAGTATTCAATTAACTCATATACTCTCGTTGCAGATGCACTCCATCAATAAACTTTTCAAGTTGTTATTGTTATGGTAATTGAAATCCAGGTATTTTAGTATATGACATTATAGGATATTGACAGTCTAAATACTAGGCTATTTCCTTACTCCTAAGTGATCAAGTGGGATGTGAGATTATTTAATTAATTAATTCAAGGATTTAGTATCTAATAATAGTCATGATGAAATACTAAATAAAATAGATTTTGGAGTGTATAACAACATAAAAGACTAAGAAAATGGCTTATAAATTAATTAAAATCAATAAAAATCCCCTATTTCATATGCTTTATTTCAGCAAATGAGAGGCATTTGTTGTCAATACAATTATGCATATAATATTTATTTTGTTGAATAATTTTATTTATATAAACTATATATATTCTTTATAAATTCTTTTTAAGCACAAATTAAAGTAATTGACTAAGCGTTCAAATATTGAAACTTTCAATAATTAAACATATGAGATAGGCTCCTTAATATATTTCTAAAATATGAGGATAATGTTTATTTTTTAATAAATAATTTTTTTAAAACTAAATTCAAATTTATTCTTCAAATTTTAAAAAGTGTATATTTTTAACACGTATTGAATTCTTTCAAATACAAAAAATCATGAAAATTGTTAGAATTTTGCAAAATATCATTATAGACCCCCTTTCAAACACTGGGTAATTTATGATTTTTACAAATCATATACTAAAAACATTTTAAATGCTTTCCAAAGATAGATTATTCATCTAAAGAAAAATAAGAAAGTATACAATGTTTTAGTGTCATTTCGTTTGCGTAAGAAAGAAATAACTAGACCGAATTTAAAAAACAATGAATTCAACAAAGAGAAAAAGGAAATCCAGAACATTCTAGATAGCTGCTTAGAAATATTAACATTTATGAATAATTGAAAAATGAAATATCATTTTTATGTTACTGATGGTAAATATAATATTGTCATAAAAATTACTAGAGTAGACGCCGTAAAATATTATAATTAACAGAACTGTTAGGAGTTTATTAAACATCATTGTCTGAACACTCCAGTTCAGTGGTTATTTAATGAGTTTAACAATATTCTACAACAAAAACGTTTGCACATATTATAATAAGACAATTTCCATCATACGTAACAGAAGAAAGTATTACTGCGTTGATGTCATTTTGTCATTATAAGAACGGAATTCCTCACACCAATTTACAAAACATTGCATTCTGCAAAGATAGAATTGGAATTCAAAACTAGCCAGAAGATTTCTTACAAAAATTAGCATTTAGGAATGATAGAAAAATGAAATATTTCATTTTTATGTTACTGATGAAAAGTAGAATATTGTTATGAAAAATATTCGGAATGCCCAGTAAAATATTAAAATCAACAGAATTTCTGGAAACTTGCTAAACGTCATTGTCTGAATTGTTCATTTCAGTGGTTATGTAAAGATTTTAAAGCACTCTACAACATAAACATCTGCACATATCACAAATCCCCCCCGGTGAGCACCTTGAAATGAAGATAAGAAGCTTCAGACATGGTGGTTTGTTCAGGCCACTCTGGAGAGTATACAAAAAGGTGAGGTATATGAGGAAAGGTGAGGAAGTACGTCCCATCAATGACGGGATGTACTTTCTTAGGGAAGGGTTGTACCGTGGCCGGTGATGGTCCTTAGGAGTCAACAACAGTTCATCCCAGTGTGTCTGTAGTTTTTAATTCGCATACCGTCATGCCGGTCGGAGAATCCGTAATACTCATAAATCACAATAAGACAATTTCCTTCAGACAAATCAGAGGAATGTACACATTGCGTTGATATTATTGATTGGTTGGCTTATATTGCATAGCACCATTATAAGAACTAAACAACTTTCACGAATTTACAAAACAGCAAAAGCAAAATTGCTCTGCTTGATAATACAAATGTCAGAACTTATTGAAAATTAAATTTTTCAAGTGTTTGAAAAGAAGAAAAGGCCAATAAAAATGTCATAAAAAGTATAATTCAATTCTCTTTTAGAGAATGGATGAAGAAATATAAAATTAAATTTCTGGGCTTTTTAATAAGATACAAGCGTTTTCCTTGTCTAACCTTTTTAAAGAATGCCAAACTTAAATACAATCTTTTAAGGTACTTTTAAACTTTAACACATCCTTTTTAATTTTTAAATACATCCTTTCGCACATTTTTCAAATCTTTCTCACCATTCTCTATGCCCTGAAACCTCCAAATTTTACAAGACAGGCTGCTCTGCTTTTAAATATATATAAAAAAGACAGTTCATGGAAGTTGATGTATGATTAACTTTCTAAGCGTGTCTCAAATGTCAGAACTTATTGAAAATTAAATTTTCTGCATGCTGAGACTTGCAGCTGTGATAACTATTAGAATAATGGCTTGAGGTTGACCTTCAATTTCCTCCTCCTTTCTTGCTTTCTGGTGATATTTAGTTAGGGGAACCACATTTTTTAATGGAAGTTTATAGTCAAACTATGTCCATGGTCTCTTACAGCAAAACTCGCAAGAGTTTGCTAATTTTTCAATGCGCAGTTAGATTTCACCGTTTATTGAGAAGACGCTAATTCTTCAGTTAAAATAACTCTTATATTTATTATAAAATAAAAATCTTACATTTATTATAAAATATAAATTTTATATATAGTATAAAATGTATAAGTATTTATAAAATATAAATGAAATTCAGAGAATTTGGGAAAATTATTAGAATGATTAAAGTTTTTTTAAAAATTTATTACGTATTTGATAATATTTTATTTGATATTTTTCAGTTTATTTTATTGGTAATACTTTTACAGTAATTTCAAGTAATAAATAATTTTAAGAAAATAATGCTACTTCAATCGAAAAAATTATTAAAAACGGGTTTCAAAATCACATTTCTGTTAATGCAGAAGAAAAGATATTTTCAATTCAATTATTTTCTATTTTTCTTCAAGATAATGATCTTTATATATATATTTTAAATTTCACTATCAGGTGGTGCTTGAAGTATGATGCTTTAAATCTAACTAATAGATAATTAATAATTTTATTCTGAATATTTTAAAATACTGTAATTTCATATAAATCAAAGAAGCGTCCAAAATTTTAAAATTCAAACACATTAGAAAATTAGATTGCAAATTTATTATAAATCAATCTGTATATAAGCATGAAACAAGAGAAGTTAAATTAAAAAAAATACTTGTTAAATAATTCTTGCTGAGTGAATTAGAGGATATAAACCCGACAGAAAATTATATACAATTAATTTATACACATTAATTATAATGTCTTCTTTTTTTATCTGAACAATTATTTTATTTTTCTGAAATACAAATTTTATTTCATCTATAATATGCCCTCTAATAAAATTACAACAGCTGAAGATAAAACTTCCTCTATCATTCTAACTTCATTCAAGTTGGATAAAGTCAACTTTCCGGTTTAAGATGTTTTTCAAAATAGTTTTAAAAAATAGAGCTAAAATAGGTAATTAAAGAATTTAAGAAAAAATTATTATGCTGATATATTTTTGATTATTATTATAATTTCTGTAATTTATAATAGTATTGTTTTTGTAAGTAATATTTTTGAAATTAAAATCTGTGCTTACCTGTGAATAGTTGATATAAATTTTTCGACAGTAAAATTAACTAAAGAAAATCAGTTTCATCTTCATCAAATTATCTTTTTCTTATTTTAATACTCGATTCACTGACAACAATTTACATTAAACTCTAAAACTCGAAGAACTAACCTCTTAAAAATTCAAAAAAAAATTTTTTAGAAGAACTTAAATCTTTGAATTTTTAAATTTAAATAATGTCAAGTTCTCCTCATAAACAGCTAAAATTTCAGACTATTAATTATTTAGAAAAAAAATCAGGATCTTCAAAGGTTAATTTGTAACGATGCTTTTCGTAAATATGACTCATTCCTGTGTTAAAGACTTGTCATATTTTAAAATTTCCTCTTGAAATTAATCTACATTTTCATGATTTTCAATAAATCAATTTAGCAAAAAATAGCCTGGAAGCGAATCAATGATTTTTTTTTCAGTACTAACAAATGTTCAGGGAGAGCTTTGTTTCATCGAAAGCGAATATATGGATAAAAATACTTTTATTGTGTAATAAAGTATTCTTATCCTTTCTTAATATTCAAGACTTGAATATTAAGTAGCCTTTAGAGCTATCGCATTATTTTATACAATTTTAACATTTTGATTAATAATCAAAAATATCGATTCCTTCTAATTACGCTTTATATAAATCAGAATTTTATATATATATATATATATATATATATATATATAGTTAAAGCTGCATCAGAATGAACAGCAGAATTTTCTCATTTGTTGTATATACCTATAATAATAATAAAAAAAATTTGTTCGGATAATATTTAATGCTGCCTAACTCTGCACAATTGTTACCTTGCATTTGCTAATTATAATACTGTTATTTACAGCTCAAACTCATAATTTTTATCTTAAGATTTTCCTTATGAAAAGAAAGGTTAGAATATAAAAAGGTCGATTCAAACTTTTATTATGTGATAATGTTTTATCTTTTATATTTGCATGCTTCTTGCTTTTATATTTTAAGTGAAATTATGTATGCTTATTATCTAAATTGATGAACTGTTTGGAAGTATATATAGTTTGGCTAATGTATTCTTTCAGTGCCTGTCACTACAAACAAGCTCGTTCATCAATGCCAAATTGTAGATGGTTAAAAAGATAAATTACAAATGTCAACGGCTAGGAATTCAAAGATAGAGTGCCTGTGGGCGTGTATTAGGATTTAGGCAGAAAAGCAAAAAATAATAGACGATTCTTCTCGTATAATTATTATCCTGAAAACGAATTTCGAAACCGAAAAAAAAAATGTATCAGGAGATATATATTGATACATAAAATTTAAAACAACTTTTATTGACCTTGCGATTATAAGAGTAATTTTTTTTCTATTTTTAATAACAGTCTATTGAATTAAATATTAAATCAATTATGAATTTACATAATTTTAAAAACTCATACATTTCAATTTTGGAAAAGAATAAATATCCTTCAAAATTAAAAGAAAGAGCGAAAGTCTGAATATATATAAATATATATTCATTGAAGCTGCAAAATAGCTATTCCTTTTTCTTTTATTATTTTTTCCTTTTTAGAATCTAAAGAAATATGTTTTCCATTCCTGTATTGCTGTATCTGTAGCATAGCAAGTGAATATATATATTTTTTTAAATTACCTGCTATTGAATAAGTATATTCTTTATTAATTAAAAATTGGAAACTTCACCAAAATTAGAATTTACACACCATAAAAATGGGAGGCATGTCTCTTTTAATAATCTTACATGCATGCTTGAAAATCTCATAACATAGTAGTTTTATATCCGCAGGCATTCTGGAAGAAGTGATTGCAAATTCTGATTCTAATTGCTTCTCCTGTAAACTGTGATGTCATAATTTTAAAAACTTTCTTTTTTTAGCACATATAACTTTCAGTTAATTATAAAGAAATGTAAAGTAAGTCAAGGGAATGAACCTCTTTTCATAAATAAACATAAATAAATAATCAAATAATTTAATATATTTTTTCTGGGAGTTTTCTAAATGTGTATGATGAATATCACATAGAATAATATGTTCTTTTTAATAACGGCTAATACACATGGTACAAAATTATATTTTTGACAGTCATTTTTTGTCCATTAAGTATCTTATTAGCCATTCTCAGCTAAAGAAATATATGATCACTCTAAAGAACTGGCACCAGAATGTAAAGCATTAGCGGAGGTCATTTATTTCATTCTGATAGCAAAACAGGAGTTGAAACAATATCATCATACAAGAGCTCCAAGATGGATGAAATGTTAGCTTTGCTGTCACGAAAATTCAAATATTCGATGCTCTAGTGCTTATTGGAAAGATCGGATAGATACTCATCTTAAAGAATAGAGTGAAGTTTTCTTCCTTTTATTAATATCTAAATATAATTTGAAATATATTCATTGCAAGCAGTTTGAAGTTTCGGTTCCAATATTTTGTAAGGCACCCTGTTACTCAATGATATATATTGATCATGCCGTAACACTTTAAATGCAATGTGCAATATGAAGCTGTATACGACCTCTAATTGTGACCATATTTTCTTAAAATTTCCTCTAGTTATTCAGCTTTTGAAAGTCATTAACCCTTAACTGGGGAGGTGAAATTTTAGGACTTAACTGGGGAGGTGCGGTCTACAAGACCGCATTTCATTTACATTGAAATTAAATTTTCTAATGAATGTATTAGTATGAAACATTGCCAATATATTTTGCAGATATTTTTCGTGACATATAGATATATTTTATAATTTTTTTAAAAATATAATATCATAAAAAAGTAAATGCGTTGGAACATACGTTTTCTTCTCAAATTATATGTTACAATAAATAATATTCTTGAAAAAGCATATTATTTTTAACTTTTTAAATCATATTTATTTTTAAAGTATAGAAGACAATATAATGTAAAATTCAACAATTATATCAAAAAAAATGACAATGGGTAAAATTGGCCCTTTTATTTATAGGCTTGTGTGACTTTCATAGCACGGTTTCCTAGGGCATTTGAAACATACAGGTTAAGAACTAGTATAAAAATCAACCTATAGATTTTGTATATATATCTATTGGTATATTAATATTTTTTAATAATTTTTTCAAAATACATTATCACTCGAAAAATTGATTATGTTTGAACATACATATCAAAATCAGTTCAATGCGAACTTTTATCGAAAAACTTTTCTGTACAATTATCCTCATTACTAAAATCACTTTTTGCTTCATTTAAAAGTGTCTGGAGCACTGATTCATAATAGGATCAGTAAATTGAGTGATATTTCGGGCCCCAAGTTTTAGCGCCATCTGCTAAGTCTTGTTTATCACTGGGAAACTAACAGGGAGATGCGGTATTAGAGACTGCGCTCTAAGAGGTAACTGAATTATTTTTAAAAACATCTGCTGAAATCGGTTGAAAAAGTGCACGTGTATTGAAGGTCAATCCATTCATATGAGCTAAAAATAGAATGGGGGAGTGAAAATCCATTGCTAGCGGTCTCGCAGACCACATGTCCCCAGCTAAGGGGTAAATGGCACGGCAGGCTTCAATACTTTTTTGGTGCAGCATCTATGCATAGTAAATGGAATTTTTTTTCTTATATCGTGCAGTGTAAAACTCTACCTGAAATTAAGTTTGAATGTTATGAGAATTAACACAATCATATGGGAAATTGTTTGAGTTATTTCAATGTAACAATTTTAAAGAGTACTAAAATTTACTTTCTAAGTAAACGTAAAATCTCATTATTCAGCCCAATAAATTCTTAATACGATTTCAGGAAATAATTTTACAAAGACTTTGAATTTTATATTTGTAAGCAATATCAGTAAAATTAAAAAAGAAAAAAAGAATGAAATCTACGATCGCAAACTTCAAGTTATCATGTGAGAACATTATTATTTTTTTAAGTCATTATTTGTTTTAATTAATTTAAGTCATTAACCAGTTTAAATAGGTCTGAAACAATCACGAGACTTCTCTATCGGTCTCTTTCCCCCCCCTGTCTCTCTCTATATATATATATTATATATATATATATATATATATATATATATATTTTAAACTTTCATTTTCAATTTTTCCAGCTGGCAAACAAAGTTTTGGAGCTCGACAGGAAAAAAAATCCATCGTTTTTCTAAATATCGACGTATGCATAATCTGGTAAAGTAGTGGTTGTTTCAAACTTTAAACTAGTTAATGATTTAAATTAATTAAGGCAATTCGTAAGAATTCAGATAATGAATAATTTGGAAATCAAATTGTAACTGTAACTGGCGATAAATCGCCAAATGTGACAACCTTCTGCATTATTTTCTTATAATCCCAAAAGTGAAAAATTGATGTTTCAAAAGCGATAAGTCGCTAATTTGTTGCCTACGCATTTTGGGATTTCAACAATTTGTTACCTATGCATTTTTAGGTTTCAATAATTTGTTACCTACGCATTTTGAGGCTTCAAAAACTCAAACCAAAACATGATCTCATATGATAAAAAGAAATTGGAAATTTCAAAATACTTCTAACAATTTTTAGAAGACATCATTATTCAAGAATCAAATTTTATGTCTTAAAATGATTAAATATTTGCAAATTTTAAAGCCTCAATGTATTTTTTTGATTAACTGTTAGTTACATTTATTATTTTTATTTTAATGTATTTAATGGGTTTTGTGCATTGTTTCACACAAATCTTCTTGTTATGTATTGAATTTCTTTAATGATTTATAATACTACAGTTATAATTTTCAGAATGGATAATTTATTTAAATAAATTTAAAAAAAGCCTAGATAGATAATTTTAAATACAAGTGTGTTTCATTATAACTGTTAGGTATATTTACAACATAATTTGACATGATTGATCTGTTTTGTAAATTTGAAGATATGATAACACAATTTAACATGATTGAATTTAAGCCGAATACCTCTTAGAAGTTTTAAGAAATCTGCAATTTGTTATAAAGTCCGAACACCAAATTTCAACTGTCCAGGTCAAACAGATTTTGAACTATCTTTGTCATAGGCAGACAGAGGGATATGTTCGAGAAATTTGTTTTCCCGAACTCAGGGAGGTTTAAAACGTGGAGATAGATTTGTCCAAATCTTGAGTACGAATTTTTTTACGATTACTATATTCTATACTAGGTATATGAGAGGGGAAAAATAGAAGAAATGACATTTAATGTTCATAGAGAGTAATTAAAAAATGCATTTATTTTAAATCAATTGAATTGTTGTAAAAATAAACTAAAACTGACATTTTCTATTTTATAATTTGAAAATATCTTCTATTACTTTGCATTAAAAATTTAAAGGGCATAATTCCAGGGATTGACAAAAAAACATTTTAGGTTTATATCATGATAAACTGATGATGTAAATATTAAACCCACAAACGTTCGTTGATTTGCCTTTTAATTTATAAAATGAGGGATGGTAAATGTACTTACCAAATATCATTCAGGAAAAGCTGAAAATGGAAAGCATATTTTCTATTGAACATTAAAGGTAAAATATCATTGAATGCTCATTAATAAGCATATTTACCACTGTAATTTAAAACAATTTTATACATTTTTTTAAATTAGAAATCGTATAGTTCCAATTCAGTAATATCTTACATTAAAGTTTGAAGCTCAATTTGCATTTTCTATTCTGGCTGGGAGGTTTGTTAAATTGCATGAAAACAAAACTGTTGCTATCCGATACAATTTCATCAATAACATTTTAGTCACGCTTTTCCTTAAGAAATCAACTAAAATGACGTAAACTACACTATTCTAATAATCAATACATCATCCCTCCGGGGGGGGCACATCAAAATGAGGATCATATGCTTCCGGCATTCTAGTTGGGGCTCGCCACTCTGGGGGGTACAAAAGGTGGTGGTCTGGCTCCTCCCATCGATGAGGGACGTATTTCCTTAGGGAAGGGTTGTACTATGGCCTTAGAACTTAACTACACTTCGCGCCAGTGTTTCTGTCCGGCGGTCCGGTCATTCAATATATATTATCCGTGTGCCTTCGGGAGGGTCAGAGAGAGTGATTTGACTAATCAATACGTCAAAATTGAAGTCAAAATATGTATAAAATGATTACCCTGAACATTCAGAATTTTAAGAAATTAATTTTGAATTTAAATCCAATAAACTCAAGAACAAATAATGCCAGCTGTCTCACAGAGACGCCAGTACAATCAATGATATGAGGGGAGATGCGTTATCCAAGTAGTGGCAAGGGGAATGCATCTTTTGGCCTCTGATGAAGAAAATACTTTATATATGGCCATACCTTAGTATAAGAGCGGATGAACACTCTTTGTGCTGGTGCATGCCAGAGACAAACTAGACACTTACCGGCACAATAGTCATGCTCTTGGGGAATCCTCCATTTTGTTTTAGTTCTTAATTTAAACAAGGCGTGGACCTCTGTGGTCTGCAGTATAAATGAGGGGAGATTAGGATTTAGACTTCCTTGTAATGAGAAGGGGTCTACTGTATGCTCACTGACCCGGTCCTTGCGAATGTAGTTAATTTGGAGATAATAACTTTGCCCAACTTGTCAAGAATGTATGGTGAGTCCTTTAAGTATGGTATTGAGCTCTTGCTGTCTATGAGGATCAAATTTGGGAATTTTCAGTCTCGAAGACAATGTCCAAATCTCTTAATAGCAAGAAGTTCAGATCGAAAAACTGAGCTACGGTTTGAGTGTCTAAAATAATGTTCCTCGATTCTCCTGTTCTTGATTCCACTTCCAGTTCTCCCAGACTCCCATTTTGAGTCTATCAAAGTAGATTTTCAAGTCTTCATCGGGGATATCACCAATGACCTCGCGCATAGGCTTTAATACATAAAACACAATATTCTAACCAGAAATATACTTTAATTTCGCTTTTCATTTAACCATAGTACATTATTGTTGTCTCTCATGGGAAATAAATTTTAGAATCTAATATGATCAAATAATGTTCAATGGATTTTAATAATTAAGTACCAAAATTAGTTATTACTAATATTACTAATAAATGCCCATAAACACAATGGTTACCATTAAAACCACATATAGATAGCAATGCAACACTTTAATTGCAAATTGACATATGAATATTCATTATTCCGGCAATCTCAGTGGGTTGTTATATCTATTTCAAACATTGCACTTATACATGGGCTTGAAACCAGCATTTCTGACTCAAGATGCGTACGTATAAAAGTTATATCAAATGCACGGTTCAAATTAAACTACAATCTATTCTGCAGCGGTCCCGTTTCATACGAAATAAATACCTGCTTAATGTTCCTTTCTGACTTACTAGATGAAAATTCCTAATTATCTTTCAGTGGGACATTGGGAAGACCGCTTTGATATTAATGCTATAATTGACAAGATTCATCTTCTGTAAGGGAATAAGGGCTCTTTTAGACGCCATAATTATCAATCGTATGGAAAGTTTGTATTTTCTACTTCGAGATTTCCTATGCAAATAATTTTCGCAGTTTCTTCTGACTTTGATGCGAAATTAAAATACTCGATGATTGCATTAATGCCAAATTGATCTTACTGAATTATATGGTTTTATAATTAGAACATATAAAAAGACTACTATGAATGACAACGAAAGTTTATAAGAGATCTGCAATATGATGATTATTCTGATATATATTAATATACAGGGTGTGTATAAATGATAGACCCGATTTTTTTTAAAAAAAATCATATTTTCAAAACTATTTCACATATTACAATAAATGATAAATGATTTTAAAGAGAAATATACATCGTTTTTTCACAAATTTTCGATGTATGATCCTCTTGTTACACGGCATATGTCCAAACTGTAATCCAGTTCATTCCGAACATTTTGTAGCATTTTTTTTGTCTGTTATCTTTGACATGACCCACAAAAATAAATCATTGTGATAAGACATTGTTTATGTACCACCACAGCCGAAAAAACTACCAGATCTTAAAGAAACGCATTTGTGCAGCCTTCAGAACCATTGACAGTGTGATGTCATAAAAGGGTGGAACCAACTGGATTACAGATTGGACTACGCTGTGTAACAAGAGAGTCACACATCGGAGATTTGTAACTGAAAAGAAACTTTGATTATTTCTCTTTAAATTCATTGTAATATGCGCAATAGTTTCAAAAATATGATTTTTTAAAAAAATCGGGTCCATCTTTTGCACTCACCCTGTATTATAAGTTTCGGGTCTGAAACTAGAAAATTGTTCTGAAATTAAAAAATATATATATTCTGCTTCGTTTGAAAGTATGGAATCACAATAATTATTTTTACTTATGAATTTCATCTCAATAAATAATTATAAGGATTCCTAACTTATATTCGTGTGCTAATAATTATACGAGCATAGTTTGCTAATTTAAACACTTAAATTGATCTTAATTATCTACCTCCTAAGAATAAAATGCAAGCGCTATTACTTATTAAAACAGCAACAAACAATATACTCAGAATTTCTAAAAAGAATAAATACATGAATAGAAATATAACTTAGCTACACTATATCCACAAATTAAGTTCGACGATTACAATAATTTATCTGTATATTCTGTATAAGAGAAAGAAAAAAAAAATACATACATTGAGAAATTAGCAATACCACTTATATTTCAATTGAATTATTACTCCATTTGAATAATGCCATCGAAATCATCTAATACAATTCAGTATAAACAGTTCCTTTGTCTTCAAGGACCTGAATAAATAGCGGCTTTTAATTCATGAATCTCAGTTAGCAATCTAGTTTATTAGAATAAAGAAAATTCAGCAGATTCGACAGTTATCATGATACTTTTCTTCTCAGAATGCCCAAGAGAAAAGTTTTTTTTTTTTTTGGTTAAAAGCTTATCTATAGATTGAATGGATAGCCAATGAAATGAAATGACACCACTATTTCTTCCTCGAAATCAACTTACGGCTGATTTTGACATGCAGATTATTCCATATTTGATTTTTATATTTTTGACCGTCACAAAAGGCATTTAAAGGGTATTAAAAAAAACGAAAGATTTGAATTTGCCACCTTCATGCATTAAAGTATTGGCAACTGTATTAAGTAAAAACTTTTGACAATTGACACTTTAGGGTAGTTTTGTTAACGCAGGATTTGAATTAAATAAAAAACGGGTTTTTTTTTCTTTAAATTTTTACATTTTTATTGAATTTTAAAATACACGGGTTAGAGTTACGTATCGAATAATACATGTAACATAATGTCCTCCAAGGCTTTGCTAGTACATATGCACTCTTTTGTCGAACTTTTTCGTGACCATTTTGCATAAATGTGACTGAATTTCGTTGATGGAGAGCTTAATTTAATCCTTCAATGCACACGTGCTTGTAGGATCTTTGACATTGAAGTTTGACTTCAAAGAATCCCATAAAATTAAATACAAGGGCTTTAAATCAGACGATCAAGAGGGTCAATTCGCAAATTTTCGAACTGCATTTGCCAGACTTTTGTTATTTTCGAAAAAATGAAAACCCGCTGTTATATAATTTAATTCTCTATCTTTCTTCTAACCTAAAACTATCAGATGTCGAATGCTTTTCTTTTTGAGATAGTTTGTCAGTACTGTACTGCACGAATGGTGGCCAATTCAAAACTAATTTTGCGAATCTTTATTATAAATTGAAGATGAAAATAATAATCAATTATAGCCTTTCTTTATTATCAAAATAGGAAATTGCTTGGCAAAGTTATAATTGCAGCTTAGTTTTCCCGCATAAATGGAAATTTGATTCTTTTTTTAATTAAAATAATCATTTTTAATTTTTTTTATGATTTTTCAAAATTCTAATGAATTAATATTTTGGGGGAATAGATAGATTTTTTCACTCAAATATGAAATAAAAATTCATTAAAGTACTACATATTTACTTTAAAATAATTGGTTGCATTTAATAACATTTTTTCCCATGTATTTTTTGTAAAACCATTCAGTTGAATTTTTCAATAAGGCTACCGTTTCTACTTTAAACCTTTTTTTTTAATAAACCCTCTGGTTTTGCTCCCATTAATTAATGTATTTTATAATCTGAAAAAAATGTTACATTCATTCTTATTTTTTTATAATTCTAATTTACGAAACAATTCTTAATATTCGGAATTATAAAATAAAAAAGCAGCAAACTAATTTAAAAAAAAATGTTTCATTTAATTGACAAGAATTCCAATTTTGGTACAATACATTAAAAAAATGCAATTCTATATAAATGATTGAATGTATACAGAATGATTCCTATGCCGGCGAGAATTCAATTTTCACTCACACAGCAGAACTTTTTCATAGAAAGAATAGCATTTTCTTCATTTTTTTTCTCATAAAATTGAAATTTTTAAAACAACTCACTATTATAAAATTAAATAGATTAAATAAACACTTTTAAAGTATGTGTGCGTGTGTGCTTGCGTGTGTGTATGTGTGTGTGTGCATGCGCGTACGTGTGTAAATTTCTGTTTGCGTAACTCATTTCCATATGAATCATTGGATCCAAACTGGGTTTTCCATAATTACTGATTCTTGTGTCTAAGAACACTATGTTTTAAACCAAATAATGCCATATTTGGCTACATATTATTTGAAAATTCTTGCATTGTTTGTCAAAGCACGACTATGCTTTCTGTATATATTCAAATTCACAAGAGGTATATTTACAAATATTCAAAAAGTATAAATTCGGGTAATTTAGTCCATTTTCTAACTTTCTCTTGTAAGTAGGATAGAGAAAGTATAGCGATAGTCAACAAATTTGAACTCGAGATTTTGACGAATCTCTACATTTTAGACGTCTCTAAGTTCGAAAAACACATTTTTATAAAATTTCCATCTGTCTGTTTGTAACAAAAAAGACGATGCAGGTTGAAATTTGGTCTAGTTGCTTTACAAAAAAAATTGCAGATTTCTAATATTTTGAGTAAAATCCGCTCAGAAGAAATTCAGCTTTTCGAATATAATTTAAAACGATAATCTCAAACCGACGAGAGCTAGATAGATAAATTTTGGTGCATAGACTCAAAATCTCTCTTTCGTGTAGAGATATGTCAAATTTTGAGCTAAATTTAATTACGGGCTGACTGTCTGCGCACTTTCAGAAATAAGCGAATGCGATAATTCAGAAACACAATAGCTTAAATATACGAAAATTGTTACGAGAATTTGTGATTTCAAGCGCTGTTTCGGGTTAAATTTCTGTTTCACTCGGTTGAGAAAATTCGTATCTAAAACACAAATTCGAATTTTGGAGATTATTAACCCTTGCCATGGAATAATAGCTAAATAACTCGCCAAGAATAATATAATAGATTCAGTAAAAATGTTGAATTCACGCCAAATGTTAATATTTCTTAACTGTTGTATGTCAATACTATATAATATGTTCTCTGGCATGATAATTTATTAGTGAGTATGTGAGAAAATTTTAGATAGATCACTCCTTCTAGTTCTGTAAATGACTTGGGGCATCTTGGGGCATCATTTTTGTTATATATATTAATAAATATTTTTTATGTTTCATGAGGAGTGTCTCATTCATAATATGATGCATAATCCTCACGTTTTAAATATGAATAATTTTAATTGAGCCGATTCTGGAATTATAATCTTTTGAGTACTGTTTGCTTGAAAAACTCTCGCAGTGAGACACGTTTAATTCTTTAAATATTTTCTATCTTCTGAGAACGAAAGATCGCTTTATATTGAGTATATGCGAAATTGCATGGCACAATTCTATAACATGATTTTTTTAAAATTTGTTAAATGAAAGCTACTATTTCTTTTTATCTTTATATATTTTGAAGCAAGAAAAGACAAATTTTATATGGAATAATAACTTTTTGCCACTTTGATTGTTTTAATATTTGTGTCAATTGTTTTATTTCACTTTTTTTTAATTAAAAAACTTTCTCTTATGTTTACATTTTAAAGAAAGAAGAATTTTCTATAATATGAGTTAGACACCTTAGAAAGGGATAGAACACAGTTACTTAATTATAATGAACACAATCTGCTTGTAAAGAACTCAATCTATAAACTCGCTTGACGGTTCTATCCAGTAATATGCTTCCAAATAATCATGTAAACACACTAGCCAAAGTTAATTTTGAACCGATGAATAATATGTTATTAACAGGGTGAGATTTTCTGCTTAAGTTCATAGATGGGTCATTCAGCTCACTGGGTGAAAGATTACAATTTTAGATTCCTCATATCTGTCCTATTGTTGAAAATAAAAATGGCAATTTAAATCAAATGGATTATTGTTTTATTATAAAACCTTTTACTTTGAAATGTTTTCAATTGCTGCAATTTTTTTAAAAGTTAGTTCAGTTTTAAAATAAAAGCAAATTTTATCACTCTTGTTTCTATTATCCATTTGTATTTATTAGGAAGATTTGAGTTTTGTCAATACAAATAATGAGAAATTTAATGAAAAAGTGCCTTAAGATTAAATTATTTATTTTTACAGATTTTTAACCTAAAATGTTTTATATACCCTACGGAATTGCAGCTATAAATTAATTTAAAATACCAAACATTGAGTAAGAAAAAAAAACTTGACAATAAAAAGCAAAAGCAAAAAAAGGTTTGAATAAAATATGTACAATTTTGTCTGATAACATTGAACTACTTAACAAACTTTTGTAATAAAAATTTTAAAAGCTTTCACCGCAGAAAATCTGAAAATTGATAGTCATATGTTATTATATTTTAGTAATATTTGATTAAATTGTTAGTATGACATATTTCTAAAATGTTTACATCAAATTTTATTACACATTTAAATCTTTTTTGAACAAAATTTTCATCGTTTTCTTTAATAATTTTTGTTCTGTTGATAAGAGCAGAGAGTGTTTCGTAGAGTCTTACATTTATAATCAATAAATGCTAGAAAATTACAATTCTTTACATTTGCTGGGAATTTTTTTTTCTCAATTTATCGACCGGTAGCGTAAGGTAAGGGCTAGAGGAATTGCTAAAAGATCCTGAAGAGTCCTCAAATATCTCTCTAAAATTGAGATTTATGGAGAGTTGCTACCTCTAATGATCTATCTAAGGACCATGTAATTTCATATGAAATAAAAATTTACGAAATTGGATTGGTACTTGGAAGAGGAGTGATTTTTCTGATTAACTTATATATATATATATATAGATAGATAAATTTTGCTGCTGTAAAAAATAATCATTGGAAATTCAAATTTTCATTTTAGTAAGAAAATAATTTAACTTTATTACCAGATATTGATTGTTTTCAATTTTAAATTCCTAAACTCCTGTTTTAAAATGGTCTCTAAATTATTTATTTGTTATAACTTTTTTTCTCCATTACATATTCGACAAATTATGATCCATTTCGAGATTAAAATGCTTCATGCGTTAAATATCCAAGCGAATTATACATGCCCACCGACTTAAGTCAAAAACCATACTGCACAGGTATGTATTTAAATTATTCATAAACCGTAATAAGACTCAGACATATTCTTTCAAGCTCTGTCATTCTAGAGGGAGCTCGTTCATCAACGTCAACCTAGAATGGTTACAAAGATCAACTACACGAAGAAAAAAAATTCAGAATTATTATGAGTGCCAGTTAGATTCGTTAAGAAAATAGTAAAAAGAAACTCGTTTCTATGCATTATGAATGTGGTGCAATTAAATTTTCAAAGCAAAATGAATGATGTCGAGTCTTAAACAAGTTTTTCAGCAGATCAATGTTTAAGTAGAAGATGGGGGCTTTAAAGTGGTAATTATCTGCTCAAATTTGTTGACATTACTTTTATAATGATTTAAACGTATTATTTAAAATAATGTTTCATGTAAAAAGGAAATTAGACAATACTTTAATATAAAAATACACTATAAAATGATAGCAAATTATTACAGAACAAATAGCCGAAAGCAGAAATTCGGCTTTCTAATTGATGAAGCTAATTTGATGAAGAAGAAATTCATCAAATTATTAATTTATTTTTGTTTTATTCCCTTTATTTGGTTTTTTTAATTCAAAAGAAGAGCCTTTTGCAAAGTCATAGAATATCAAATGATAAATACTTTAGAAATAGCAATTATTATATATATATATATATATATACTTTAAGGAAAATATTTCACTAAACGTCCTATCGTTAGACATTCAGATTGCTATGCTTATCCTTTCAATTCAGACACACATTTTTCGAACATTAACACACGCTTGGGGTCATTTTGACCCCGGATTGCCAGGCTCTTACTCTATATCTTTTTGGCTATTTGTATAAAAATGAAATTTGGTTAAAGTATATGAACATTTATTCACAAAAATACGTTTTATTTAAAATAAAAATGCGAATTTTAAATAGTGAAACCTCAGAATTTGTTATTTTTAATTTTTATTATTAGTTTTTTTTATTTTATATTCTTATTAAAACATTTACATTACATTGCACTGTAATATTACTTCTCAAAATTACATATGGCAGGTTAAATTCTTGAAGCAAAAACAAATATATTTTATGCGGAGTAAATTTCGTACTTTGCCGGTGAAATATGAGCATATGAAAGAATAGATTGGCTTGATTTCATAGCACCGAAAAAATAGTCCCATTTGACCTTTTGTAAACATTAGCCAAATTATCATATTTAATTATTTTGTATTTCGGATTAAACCGTAACTAGAAACATGAATTTCTCACGCGGCCAGAGACATGGAGTCGAAATGACACGATTTTTATTTTCCTTTTATGTCTTTTATAAAAAGCATCAGAATTTGTTTCAGAAACACATTAAATTAAAAAAACCTTTAGCTAAAAAAATTTTAAAAATATTAAATATTAAATGTTGGAAAGATGTTGTAACAGAAACCTAAACAATCTTTTAATGAGTATTTACTCGATTAGGTATTACATGTAATTACAATAATGTTAATAACTACTAGAATTTAACAAATAAAATTTAAAAAATACATAATTAAAAAAAAATAAAGAATAATTCTTTATTCTTTTTGCATTATTCTAATTAAAAGCAGTTTCAGAGGCATGGAGTCAATGACTCCATAAAAAACAATAAAAACTTTGAAAAAGAATAATTCGTCTATATGCAAATGCTAATACTTTGACTTTTGCCAACATACTGCTGAAAGAACAACTTGAAGGTATTGAGGAGATGGTTTTATTCAAGGACAGAATACCACTTGATAACAGAGCTAATAAACAACGCGAAGTCATTTTGACTCCCACCTCCAGTTACGGGTTAGTTTTATTACATCACATTTTTGATATCATTCACAATAATACATTTTTCAAACTACAGAAGAAAATATTTATTATAATTAACGTGTTTAATACTGAGCATTAATTTTTTATTCACTATTACCACCATTCTATATGTTTCCCATACGAACTTTTAAGTTTCGTAATTTTTTCGTAATTATTCTATGGTGTAAATTTATTTGCTTCGTTTTCATTATACCGAATCTACCTATTCGTTTGAGAGTTTTCATAAAAATGACGAAAAGTCTAAATTGATTTTACAATTCCCAAAACAAAAGTCAAATAAGAATTTTACATTATGGGGGGCCACATTTAAGATCAAAATTATAAAAAATGTGTATATTCGTAATTGTCTCCTTTTATCCGTTCTACATGTAAGTTAGAAAAAATTAAATTCATTTATATTTATGTCAATTTTTGATATTTTACTCTTAACATTTAACTCTCGAGACTTTCAACCCTCATTTATTATGAATTTAATGATTTCTGGTAAATGACATTTTTATCTTCAAATTTAATAAAGTGTGTAATGATTCTTGACACTAATCTCAATTTAAATAAAAATGTTTGCGGATATGGATATATGCAAGTTCCACATCCCTTCTCAAACGATTATGTCAAATGAAATTTGTAAGCATAGTCTTCAAAAACAACTTACCACCTTTTCCGAAAGCGAAATTAATTATACGTTCAATTAATTAGATATTAAGCGAAAATTTTCTGTTTTTCTACAGTTACTTCCTAACAAATTATCTTGAAAGAAATATTTCATTGCCTTTATTTTTAAATTCAAAAATTTATTATTTTAATAATATCAGTTTTTTTACAATATTTCATTCAGAAGTTATTCATTAAAAAAAATTAAAATCATTAAAACTAATATTAAATTTAAGCTTCTCTACTATTATTTTTTAATTTGTTTTATTTTAATGCCTATTAGATCTTTATTTGTTTTTAAATTCTCAATTTAATAATGCTTAAAATCGAAGATAAATCAAACGCTTAAAAAAAGACAAGAAAAGTAAAACTCTTCTGAAAAAATGAAACATAGCGGCTGCTGTCCGAATTCATCTAAGAATGACAAATCAACTCATATTTTACATTTTTTCACAGAAATATCGAAAAAAATTATCTAAAAATGATTACATTACCATAAAATAAAATGCTTATTTATTTAAGTATGTCAATATTATTTTTTTAATATTGCATTATCATTTCGATTGTTCTTAATTCTTTAGAAAATTTAACGCAGACGATTTTGCGAAAAAGAAAATTATAAGTATTTCTTCATTGGGAATCGTTAAGTCTTTGAAAAACTCTACCACCATTTTTTTAAATTTCTTTTCGGTTTTATATATAACATTTGACACTATTTTTAATTGCATATAAGACAGGATTTAATATTGGATCCTGGAGCTAGGACAATTCCTCAAACAACAGAAAGAAAGTAAAGGTTAATTGAACAAATAAAAACAGATGTTCAGTGTCATTAACGATATCAGCTATGGCGAGAATCAAACTTATAATTGTATTCCATAATTAATTCGGAGAAAATTATTCCTGAAAAAGTATTTTTGCCCCATCTTAAAATTTAGAATTTCATCTTTTAAACAATATCAGTCTCATTTTTAAGTAAATTTTTAATTAATATTATTTAAAACAGTGCAGATAATTCTAAAATAACTATATTTAAAATTACTTCATTGCTATCAATGTTAGTATTTTCAATTGTTCTACCAAAGGCCTAATATTAATTTATCTATTATAAATTAATCTTTTATATTATTATATATGTACTGAGGATATTTTTCAGAAAAACAAAAGTAATCATAAGTAAACAGCTAAAATTCAAATCTGAAAGTTAATAGTTCTTGAGCAAATGCATTTTTTTATTATTATTATAAAGAACAAAAATATATACGAAGAGCTGTTTCCTGAACACATAAGAAAAGTCTTTGAGAAAACTTAAAAAGGGTTATTAAGCTATTGATTTTATTTAATGTCACGAATGTATTAATGAAGATTAGCTATTTAATTTATAATTCGATAAACCATTCTTATATTTCAGTATTTATTGAAACAATATGCAGAACTAATATAATGATTTTTACAAACTTATGGATAAAATTAATTATCGGTGGTTTTTAAAATCGGCTGCTTTAATTAATGTTTCAGTTAAAAATATTTCAAGCATTAAAATATTTTCTATTATTATTTTACAAATAGACAGGACTGTAAACGATAAAAGGATTTTAAAAATTTTTAGAAAAGTAGTTTTTCGTTAAAAAAATTACACATGAAAGGATTTTAATCCCGCACAGGGGCGGATTTATCATCTAATAACGCTGGCAAAACATTCAGATTTTAGGCTTATGGTGGTTTTTAAAATATTATATTTTAATTTAGGAGATTAATAATTCCAAGAGGATGCAAACTTAAAGCTCTTTGATCTCAGATTCTGGTCTCATGACTTAACTATGTAAAAAAAAAAAATCAAACCAAAAAAATACTTACGCTGAATTTCGAAATAAACTGTAGTTGAAAACAAGTTTTCTATAATTCTAAATTTAGATAATGCATAAAGAAAAAGAGTTTCTTGGATTAAAATAATTGTATAATAACATATATTTAAATAAAGGCATATTTAGAAAATATTTTATTGTTTTTGTATATTTATTTAAAAAAAATATTTTTGGCTTGCTGCAGGTTTTATGATCGGTATTCATATTCTTTCTATTTATATCGCATTATTATTCAAATTTTCTGCACTTTAAAAAAAATTCTGCATTTAGATTTTGAGTCTGTTATACAAGAAAAAATGCCCGCAGTTTATATATTACTAGCCGCCTTTGGCGACCAGCCGGTTCGCCAGTATTACCGCTCGCTACAATTTTCAATTAAATATTTCAAATAACTTGTCTCTTAATATCTTCTCAAACAAAACATTTTTAATCTTCAAATTTTGATAGTCATACCAAACTTATATTGTTTAGATCGTTTCGCTCAATTTACTATATATATTTTGCTAATTTATTGCCATTAAAACTTCAACTTTAATTAAAAATATAAATGACGAAATTGCAATTAATATTAAGATATTTTTTAATAAAACCAGGCGCTTTATTTTATTTATCATCTTTATTGTTATTAATTAATTATTATTATTATTGAATATGAGTATTGCAAACAGAATTTCTCGGTATTTAAGTCTTATAACTACAAAATATTTTTCATAGTTTATGTAATATCTCAAAGAATAATTCAACAAAAATTTTTGAGATTCAGTATAAAATTCAGTTTTTAGTTTTGCTTTCAAAAGGATTGAAATGAAATCAATAATAATATTTTGTTCCTGTTTATAAATATATTTCAAAAATTATGAAGTCTAAATTTAATGCAGTAAGCTATCATATTCTGATAAATATTCTGGACACACCAAATTTTAAATAAATGAATGAATGTTTCTATTTTCCACGATCAACTAAGACTTATTTATGAAGTTTTAAATGTTAAAAATTTAGAAAAACTCACCATTTTCATAATCTTAGGCCAATTAATCTTGAGAAACCTGCGCGCTTATTGGCGTATTTTCTTTGAAACGATCGATGAAAAATCTAAAATTATCCTTTTTTTTATTGAATAGTGATATTCAAATCTTCATAAATCAGTCAGTTTAAGTGATTTGAAATTAACTCTTAAAAGTCAGTGATTTAGTTGATTGAAAATTAACTCTATGACCATCATAAAATCTGTGCTTTCTCTTGTGGTGTATGCATTCTCCTTAATATCCGATCGAATAAAACATCACATAAAAAAGTACTACATAGAAAAAACACATCAAAAGTAAACATAACATTTCAATAGTTGCCAAAAACAAAAGAGAGAAAAATGCAATTAATAAGCAGACGATATTTAGAAAAGTATAGATATTTAGACTGGAAAATGAAATTATCTGAAATTAAAAACACGCGCAGACGTTATTTACAAAAGTAAAAATATTCAAACCTGAAAAGGAAAATATATGAGTTATTCCATCAATAAATGCCATAAGTTTGTTTACATCTTCATTATTTTATGTGTCATTAAATATCAAAATGGATCCGGGACTGAATAAACACCCTGTATAGAGAGTGTAAAAGATCATAAAATAATTTTTCTTGAATTTATTTTTCAGAAAAAATAATATTTCATATTTGCTTCATTTCCTACAAACGCGTGCCAAAAATTATATTTTTGCAGATTTCATTTCCAAAAAGATTTAATTTATTTTCAGTTAGAGCTTTAATCAATGTGATGGCAACACTTTGAAAAAAACTATTTTTTTCTCAGGAATGCGAAACGTGCTTAATCCTCCTTTTTATTTTTGACGAAAAAAATTATTGAAAAACATAGTTAAAATATTTATTTAAAAATTCATTAAAAATAGAAATTTAATTTTAAGATTAAAACAGTAGTATCATTTAAAAGATAAATTTTTTATCTTTAACTTCATGTAAAAATCTTTTTTGTGCGGTAATATTTTCGGCAGTTATAGCAGAAACACGTCAAAATTTCGCTTAATTTTTAAATAAATAAAATTTTAGTTAAAAATTCGAAAAAATAACCCCCAGGTGCACATTCCCGGCCTCCAAGGTATACAAGTGCCAAATTTGGTAGCTGTAGGTTGAATGGTCTGGTCTGTAGAGCGCCAACACACACACACACACACACACACACACACATTAAGCTTTATTATAAGTATAGATTACAGGGATGGGACATTTTAAAAAGCATGGCTTGAAATCGTCTGCGAAAAAATATATGATACTGGTAAACTTATCAAGTGTAATAAAATGTTATTTAATGAATTAAAATGGAGAAACGGCAAAAAATATAAGATATGTCTAATGGAACATTAATTGCTAAAATATGACAAAATTGGGCCAAACAATTACAAAAAAAGAGCAAAAATTTTAAAATTAATTGTTTAATAAAAATTATTAAACACACGTACACATATATTAAAATACCACATACAGCAATTTAATTTTAACATCGGTAAAAACGTGCGAATGATAAATGTAATTAAACAATGAAACAAGTTAAATATTTTGTAAAAAATTAACCAAGAAGATGTGCTTAAATTTATTTCTGGCAGTAGATTAAAAATCTAATTGATTGTATGACTATAAAATTATCACTACTGAAATCCTAGTTTTTAAAATCTTAAGATGAGGAAAATAAATGTATATATATGTTCAGGAATTTGGGGGGGGGGAAATGTATAAATTTCAACCCTCCATTTAAGCTTCTTTTGAGAATTATTGAAACATTTTTGGATACAAAATTCCTCTAAGTGGTCATTAAATGTGGAATTTTATTAGGTGTAAAAAAAAATAAGCAGGCATTCAATTTTGCATATTCTGGTTATCACGTTATAAAAGAGTAATATCATCAACATTAAACATTGTAAAATAAAATGATTATATCGGTTATATGAATTTTATGAATTATCCTTTTCATATACATTAATCAAAAAAAGAAAACGATTTCATTAAAAATTATAAACGTATTTGTATATTCAGAGAATTTTTATGTTTAGTGTATCATATTAAGTTTTAAATTATAAAAGCAATTTAAATTCATATCAATAAATAAAAATTATCTGTACGAGATAAATATCAACTTTTTTTATATTCCTTTTATTAGATTTGAAAATTAACTATATTTATTAAGCTTGAAAGCTTTAAAACCTATATATCAGGTTAATCATAATATGTATATATCTAGAACAAGTTTTATATTTTCATGAATTCGATTTCATGCTCTGTAATTAAGACTAATCTTGAATGCACATTCACTGTTTGAATTTAAATAATAATGGCTAACAATTAGGTGCTTAATGAAAAAAAAATCTGAAAAAAATAGGTCCCACTGACAGTCAATCAATCACAAATCTTCCATTGACAGTAAACACTCATTACATCCGCAGTTGGACATCTGTAAGGAGAGCAAACTCGGTCACAGAAAAATCTCGGGTCTAACATTTTTAAGTGATGCCCCCCCCCCGAGATATTCCGCCCTCGCCGTTTTGAAGGGAAAAAAGTTTACTAATGTGTTCCAGCTCCTAAGATAGGAGGTTTAATATGTTTTAGATGCCTAAAAATGAGTTTAATTAATCTTTAACAATTATATATCTTATATTATTCATATTAATATTCATAATGGATAATATAACACTATTCAACTGGCGTACATATGTGAGAAGTATAGAGGGGGGGCTTTGTATTGTATCTTTTTTTACAATAGTATGCTACATAAGCATGAATTTGTCTGTTCTTGAAGTACTTTTCGGCAAACTGTAAGTCAATGGTTGAAATGTGAGTGTTAATAGAACTTAGAGAAACTGTTATTTGCATTTTAATTATACTCTCGATCATTGAAATAATTGCTTGTATTATCTTTATTTCTAAATCTTTTAACTTTTATCCTCGAGTTTAAAGAGATAATAATTAAAATTATTATATGGCAAAATATTTTATCTTATTAAGTTGTATGAAAAATTACCTGAAGCAAAAGATTAAACCTTGTTTAAAGAATCGATTATTATTATATTAAATTGATATGTGGTATGAATATATTGCTGCTTAATTTTGGAACTTTTTATTGAAAGAATATCTCTAATATATCTAATTAAATCACAACATGATTATTGTTTAAATTTAGAACTCAACACCAAAAATTAACTTTCAAGAAAATTTAATCAAGAAAATAATCAAGAAAATTTAAATTTAGAAATGATATAACGGATAATTTTTAATTTGTTTCCGAAATATTTCGTACTTAACTTTTTTATTTGGCATCCGATAAAAATATTCCTCGACATTTAATTTAATATTGTACATAAGTTCAATTGCTAATGTTTAACAGCCTTTCAGAGCATTTATTACCCTTATATGCTTTGAGGTTGCTATTCTCTTCCAAACACGATAATTCTAATTGTCTATGGCAAAAGGCCATTGAAATTTGGTACTTTTATATTTCAAAATCACATATGAAATTAAAATTTAAATAGTTTTCCAACGATTATTTTAATTCCACACAGGAAATAAATATCTATGCAATGTTCTCTTCAATATCTGTGACACAAGTTACCGAAATATAACTTATTTTTGCTTTTTCAACCTTATTGGCTGCTAGAAATGCTTGCTTGTTTCCGATTGCATAGGACTCATTACATTTTTTCTATCATACCACAACTCCATACATGACAAAAAAACAGGACACATGTAAAAACACCAATTTTTATAGTAATTTCTTATTTCAGTATTGGTCTGTTGAATATTAATAAATATATTTTGTTGCCATTTTATTCTTTTTTAAAAACGTTCAACACTAAATAACTATATTTATTCCATGTTATATACACTAAGAAATTATTTTCAAGTAGAGTCATATCTACATTGATGTCGAAATTAAATATTCCGTTTTCCAAAATAAAATAATATTTTAGCTTGTATTGATACATTCAATGAGCATTAACATTTATCTTAAATCTTTCATTGTAAAAATTTATCTTTCGTCTAACGTATTAAATTGTTTTAACTCTAGAATGCATGGTTTTTTTAGTTTTATTACAACATAGAATGCATAAAATGCGACATACAATATTTTTTACAACGAACCTTTTGAATAACATCAGTTTAGAGAAATTATTAAAAACAAATTTTAGTTTTTTTCGTAAAATTTAAAAAAAAGGTGTGCCAAATAATTTATGAACAGCACAATATCCTAAAGACTCATATTTTATTATAATATTCGTAATTGCTATAAAAATAAAAGTATCTTTGCAAAAATATATTTTTTACAAGGCAAAAAATTTTAATATTTTTAATGGTATAACTAT
>JAPMOR010044565.1:59457-93383 GCA_026543865.1 Argiope aurantia
TTGCAGTACCCAATCAATTTTATGAATCATTGTATAAAATCCAGTATTTGAAAAATACTGGCAGCTCAAATCATGCAAGGCTTTTAGTTACTTAGTTTACGATGTCTAAATTCTACATACTCTGAGGTTACAAAGAGGCCTGCCATTCTTTCATTTATAAGATGTTTGGGAATTTGAAGCTATTGATAAAATATATAGTATGTCAATACATCTGACAAATTTATCAAATTAAAACAAATTCTTGTTCAATGATCCGAGTTAAAATAAATATTAAGATTTTAACTTAACTGAGTGTTCTTGTTTTAATGCTAAAATAAAAGGAAACTAAACCAAGTATTTAAAAAATGCAAAATGATATTAAGATAATATTTAATTTTCAAACATGGCGATGTTATATAAATATGTTCATACAATAAAATATCTTTTTTTATTAATTTAAAATAAGTCCATTACAGAGATTATTACTGCGCACTGTAAATGGAATCAAAATACAAGGGACATAGGCCACAAAGTAGATAAAAACACATTTAAAAAATGAACAGAAATACTGAAAGAGTCAACTTTAAATCAACAGCAAATAAAAGGTATTCAGAATACTTCAAAACATTAGTAATGTTTTTGAGAAATAACAAAGAGTAAACCTCTAAGATTAGAGTCCTGAGGAACATCGTAGGTACTCGTGAACTCACGTGAAACAATATTATTAAAATGAATTCAGAGAATCCTATTGCATAAATAATAATGGAACCAATCTATCAGGTTGATAGAACAACAAAAGCTATGTACCTTATTTTACCGTACAATCCATGACAATTAACTTTTACAAAAAATGTGTTTTGAATATTTGCATATAATTCAAGAAAATTATTAAAATTTTTTAAAGAATTTTTTTGATGGGAAATTAAAAAAAATAATAATGCCAAATAGTTACTTTATACATTATTATACTTATAAATTAATAGTTATATACTTAAAATTAATTTAACATTATAACGATTCCGCAATAAAAAAATAGTCAATTTTTAATAGTATATTTTTTACGAATCAAAAACAAGCATTGCGTTTGTATTTTTAGTGATGGAACTATTCATGCAGCTGTTTTGGTATCTTTTCAAAGTTTCTAGTTTAAATCCAATTCCAGAACATCTATTATAATCTATTTGTCTTTTCTACAGATTTTTAACAAAAATCATATAAAAAGGATTTCCAATTATTCTTTAATACTCTTTGGAAGAGTCATGCGAAATTTATAAATGGAAATAAAAACATGTAGCCAAATGGCAACACGATGCACTAAGGGTAAAAAAAAAATGCCAAAATCGACAGATACAAAGGACTTTGAAAAGTCAGTGTAGTTTGGTTTGGTTTGGTTATATTAACGTCCGGTTTTAAAGCAACACTAGGGCTATTTTGGGACGGACCTCGTAATTTTGAAACACGGTCAGATGACGAGGACGACACCTGAGCTGGCACCCCCCTCTCCACGCCACACTACACCAGCGGGAGGACGTTTGGTCATGACGGATTTAACGTGCAACTGACCCCCTTACACGACGGTTCTTCGGTGGAATCGGGTCACGAACCTGAAACCTTCCGGTTCCGAAGCCGAGACCTTACCACCAGGCCACCGCGGCCCAAAAGTCAGTGTAGATGGTATCAATTGAGAGCCAATTTCAAATGAAATAATCTTATTTGACAAACAATATAAATAAAGGGAAATTGAACGTCTAAGAATTAAACCCTCCTGAGAATAAATAAAGTTGTAAAAAATGGTTGAAATAAGACAAAAGTGAACATATAATGTATATGTATAATAAGTGAAAATATAATATACAATATAAGAATGTATGAGACACATGAATGTTTATCATTGGTAAAAGCGTGCAAGTAACAGATGTGAACAGAAGATAAGTTAAATGTTTTTAATAAAAATGAAAAATTTTATAAATTGTATTTAGTTTTGATTTTTTTTGAAAATTGCTTGTTAAATAACATTAATTGGTTTGAAAAATTAAAATTAGGGAAAATGTCAATTCCAAATAAATTAGATATGTTGCAAAAAAATTAGATTTAAATTTTAAGGCGCTGTTGAAATAATGTCTATGCATTGATATATTTCGAAATGATAGTTGAAAGCCGTAAAATATTTTTGTTTCCACTTCACTATATTTAGGTAAAGTGTATCAATTTTTTAATGTAATGTATGATCTGCTTAAAAAAGTGCGCTAATTTTTTTAATTCCCTTAAAAATGTGAAATCGTATGAAGCAAAAACAAATAAACAAAGAGATATTCGGATTTATATATATGAGAGAGAAGGGGAGATATTCAAAGAAACACAAACGCATATATTAATAATAAAAAGAAAAAGATTGAAAAATATACTTTTTAAAAATATAAAAGGTCAATTCATTGGTTTTGAGAAAATAGTGAATGAACAGAAATAAAGAGCAACGAAATAAATATCAAACACGAAGAAACTTACTTAATCTTCCGATTTTAAAGAATCAGAAAAGATCTGATGCTTCAAAACTGTATTTTGCTTAGTGATATCCTGTAAGCAATAAAAACTTAACAAATTGGGTATTTTCTTTTTTCTTTTCTTTCTTTATTCAGCGAATGCCAATTTTCGCTGAAATATATTTTATTATTGTGAAGACAGAACCATAAAATGCCATTTGCTTCTAAAATAACCATCGCATGATTTTGACATGCAGATTAATTTTGTCATTGTTATGTTTAAGTTCGCCGTTGAAAGAATGGATGGTATAATGATGATGAAAATAATAAACAAATGCCTTTCTTGTTATTTTCAAATCACTAAGCTTGCCTCGTAAAAGAGTTTTAAAGAATAATGGTAAGTTATTTATTTTAATTGGAAGAAAATATTTTATCGGGTTCTGTTTTCGTTGCTAATTTATGAAAGCTAATACAAGTATAAATAAGATGTGTTTCTGATTTGAAATAATTGGATGTTATGGACATCCTAATATTTAAATACGGAGAGCTTAATGATAACGATCATTTTATTTTATCATGTTTTGATTTATCTTTTTAAAGATAGGCTTGATAAAAAAATATTAATATATATTTATATAATTTTAATTGGATTTTTAGTAGAATATTATATGTTTTCTTACAGATTCTTCATTCTAAAGAGTGTTATAAAATCAATACAAGATTTGAATTTGCCACCATTCATACAATAAAGCACTGGCAGTCTTATTAAAAAACCCATTTGACAGCTGACAGATTAGGATTAATAAAAATTGAGCCTCACATGATAGCATAACATATTAACTAAAGATTTGAATTAAATATAAAAAGCAGTTTTTTAATTGTTATATCTTTATTGTAGCGTAAAGTGTACGGGATAGGATGATGTATGAAATAACACATAGGGCAAATGGCCTTCATGGTTTTACTAGAACAAATTTAAACAAATTATGTCAAAATTTAACGTGACCATTTTGCATAAAGTGATTGAATTTCCTCTTTTAATGCACCTTTACTTGTATGCTTATTGACATAGACCTTTGATTTCAAATAATCCAATAAAAATGAATCCAGTAGTGTTAAATAACATAATTTAAGAGGACAATTCTCAAATTTTCGAACTGCGGCCGCCAGACTTTTATTATTTTTGAAATATTATTCAACATCGAAAATATGTTGTTCAACCGTGTGATGCTCCATTTTTCTAACTCTAAACTATCAGCTGTCTAATAGGTATTTTAATAAAGTTGCAAATATTTTACTGTACTAATGTTGGCAAATTCAAATTTTTCTTTAATTTTGAGGCACCCTTTATTTATTAAGGATCATTCTGAAAAAAAAAAAAAAGAATTTCCATATTTTATGGAAATTGACATTTCTTATCCAAATAAAGAAATGTTAAATTAATGTAACAAAAATGAACGCATTCTTTCATTAATTTCTCTTATTTAATAAATAAGAAAACAAACGTCATCACAGACAAAATTATAAATGAATTTGATATGAATCATTAGATTTATATCCTTAAAACAACATTTGTATTCTTATGTTTAATTGTATTGTTCCAATAATAGATTCACAAAACTAGAAAAGCAGCGTTAAAAACTGGAAAAAACAAAATCTATAGTTAAGTACAGATATAAAAATTGCGTAATTATTTTAAACATTTGGTTACATTCATAACCTGTTTTGAATATCCGGTTATTTTCGATTTTTTCCCGTTCAAAATAACGTGAGACTCAAACCATTTCTTTTACACTCAATACTAATATCCGAATTTAAAACAATAATAAAAAAATATTAAAACCATCTGAAATACTACAATTTATTTGTCTATTTTAAACTATTAATCAAATAGTATTTGAATATTTTATTTTAAGTAAAAGCAGAATTTTACTATTTAAATAATTTTCGATTTCTTCACCTATAACTTATAATTATAAAAATTACTTATTAAAAGTAAGCTAACGATATGCAGAATCTCGTATTTCCATTTCTACTGAAAGTATCAATGTAATTTCATATATTTGTTATCTTTTGGGTTGTTCGGAAAGTAATTTCGTTTTTTTTTGTGGAAATGAAAGACAGTTTTCGTATAATAAACAAATACTTTATTAAATTATATATTGGCCGTTCTGGTCCAACACCTTTTGCCATCTTTGTGGTTGTAGCATAATTCCACGCTCATAAAATTTTTGGTCTTTGCTGCCAAAACACTGATCGAGGTGGTTTTTGACCTCCTCATTTGAGGTGAAGGTTTTACCGTCTAAAATATTTAGTGAACAAGTTCTGGCACTGGCGAACTGTCAACACACCTTCTCTATACACATCGGTCAATTTCTTTCTGGCTTGAACAGCATTTTTACTCTTTCTGTAGTAAAACAGTAAGATATGTCGAAAATGCTGCTTATCGCTCTCCATATTTAAAAGGGCTCCAACCAAAAACTACAGCATAGAATTAATTGGAATGTTTCACACACAAGCCTTGCTATTTGAGCTCTCAAAGCATATAAAAATTATACTGCTTAAATGTGAAGTTGGGTGCAAAGAAATACAATTAAATCCTCTTTCGGGAAAAAACGAAATTACTTTCCGAACAACCCAATAGTTCTTAATGTCAAGGTTTCCATCAGAAAAGTAAGTTTGAAATTTTGCCCATTGATGGCGCTGTAGACCTTAAACTAATAACTAACTCACTAAATTCGCTATAAAATCGATACGAAATAATTATTCTCCTGCAATGAAACAACTACTAACTATGAAAGAGTGTTCATCGATTGTAAAATTCTGTTACAAGACTGCAATTAATACTTCAATGCTGGCATAAATACAGTTAAAGACACGCGTAAGTTTGAAGAAATCAGTTCTCTGGATGTTGAACCGCGTAACGATTGACGAGCAATGGAACCGGTCATTGTGGACGAAATTTCAATTACAACAACTGAATCCTCTATAAGTTCAATTGCTACTGGAAGTGGCTACTGGTTATTTCGTTGGCACCCATGTATGAATTAAAGCAAATTTCTGAAGTTGTGTCCTTACAAGACACATTTCATTCAAATAAAACTTCAATGTTACTCTTCACATCTTGGTTTTGAATTGCGTTTTCCGGAGAGGATGCTAATGGATGAATATTGTCCACCCCTTCTCTTATAATGGGCAAGGCTTAATTTCATTCATATGGTTCTGTGAATGCACAGAAAAAATAGTATGAGTGTTCTCACCATTCCTCTTACAGAAGTACACTAGTCGTTACATTCCCTATACATCACGGCATGGTGTAGAATGGCACGGCATTTCATCTTTGACCGATACTTCTTCGAGGAAGTCACGGTTAATTGGTTGTACAGTCACCAATGACGATAGAGACCATTGGGCCTTTCAGATATAACATTACAAAGTTGTTCCAGCATTAAGGCTAAGGAGTTGTTTGACTAGAATAATGCAATACAGTGTAGCAAATCATAAGGGAAAAGTGTAAAGGACTCGATTAATGCTCATTTTCCTGGTGAATGTGTCTTCTTGTGTGTTTCTCCTCTTGTCTGATAAGCATGATCATAAGTTCAGAATCATTTCAACTTCTGGTTATGGGGTTTGCTAAAATATCAGCTTTATTAAGGGTGTAAAATTAGTGACTTCAATTGAAATGTTTTCTTCATTTTTTTTTGATAACGGTTATGCGATTGTTGATAACGGAGTGGTACAACTTCACCATATTGTTGACCAAAAAGGTTAGTGAATAAATCATACAGGTACTTAAATGAATAAATTTTATTATTCTTCATTTTTGAAGTGCTGTCTTCCTTTTTATTTCGTTACAATGCTACCTAGTGGTAAAATTTCAGGTCCTGCTCTCTGATGGGAATCTCAGTTGTATGATATAAGTAATAAATGAATGTACTTTATTCCAATTCATTCATAGAAATGAAACTACGAGTTTCTGCTTCAACTAATTTTAACCAGCCTATATTTTAGGTTTCACAATTAGTTTTTCCTCAAATTCATTAGCAGCTGATTATAATATTAGGGAATATATCTTCATAATAAATGGATCTATTAAGTAAAGTTTAAATATATTTTGAGTGCTGTAGCCCATATAAAATATGCCAAAACTTGTAATATTTAAAATATACACCGTATCAAAAAGAGTGCAACGTTTCCCCTTTTTCCTCGCATAATAATTGACATTCAGGTCAAATGTAATGTCACCCGTTTTCCCATATAGCTAAGTGCCTACGGGCCGCCAGATGAGGATCCTCTTCAACTGTGAAATCACTGTGTCTACTCATTTATTGTATCCAGATAAAGGACCACAGATGGTTTCTTCGCTGGAGAAGAACATCAAACCATCCAGATGTTAAACTTTTTTTTAATTCCTAGATTCCTCACATCGTCGACAAACGATCAATCACCAGCAACCGTTGTCATTAAGTGTCGAAGTAAGGGGGCTTCAGTCGGTATTAGCTGCGAATTGATTATAATTAACATATGATCGAGAAGGATCAGCTACAAAGATGGATCATTAACAGACATCCCGACGACCGACTGAGGGAGCATTGCTAAGCAGCTATTGGGTGATAAGGAATTCAAATTCACCAATGAGAAAGTCAGAAGCGGAGTTCTGACAGGAGAAATGGGGGATTTTTGTTAGGAGAAAGGAAGAGGGCAACAGTGAGAAGCGTCGAAGGAAGTTCCAAAGTGTTCCTGATTTTGTAAGAAGCTACGTGTGTTTCGGATTTCTGTGTTAAGATTCACTCGATAAAGATCGGTGGATTTCTGGAACGACCTCTGGAGTAGCCGTTTTGAGTTAAAAGCCTTTTAGCTTTTATTTTTGAGCTTTTGATTGAGAAACTATTTCATGATTCAACTTTCAATTGCTGTGTTAATTTTGTAAATAATAATAACCTAGATGGGAAATTAATGTTGTGTACATATCTAGGTAAAAGAATTCATTTGTTCTGTAAGAAAAAGAATTCCTTTGTTATGCTACTCTATATTTTGATCGTTCTGGATTATATTACAAGAAAGAGCAATATAAGCTACAAAATTCTTTCTCAATAACATGAAAATGTTTGTTATATAAAATTGTTTAACGTTTCAAGAAATTTTTAGACGAATTTGATTTAGACTTATCATGTCCTTGAATTCGAAACTTTTACATGAAAGGTTTCAATTTCGTCGAAAATATGTAAAAAAAAATGATAAATTAAAAAGAATAAAATAGAGAAAAATTTACTTTTGACAACGTCTGTATGATATATTTTTATTGCTTGCTTCATACAAACCGAAATTTTTTGGTGCACGGTTTCTTTTTGAGAAATGATTTCAGCTTGACCTTTTACTCTAGGTCCTCGCAGGTTGGCGATTTTTTGCAGGGAGTTGATCTGACGAATAGAAACGAATTTATGATTTATCACATTTTCTTCCTCATTTTTTTTTACATTTATTTTTTTCAATCATTTTTTCAAGCGTTGAAGCGAACCTGAAGGTTATAGCAATAACTCTTCAATGCTGAATGCGTATTTGAAGCATAAAATACTAATATGATTTCCACAAAAAATTACTCAGAATATGTTTAAAAAATGTAGGAAATACTTATTCATTTACTTATTTTTTATGAAATAATTGAGTTTATTCAGTCAATATTTGAAATTTATCCTTTTTTTTCAGTTATTCATTAAATATGATATTATTTACTAGCTAGTACCCAGTTCGTTGCTACCACAGAAGAAATAATTTTTTAAATATAGTTTGAAATTTGATGTAGGTATCTAGTTTAATTAGTAATGATAGATAGAATGATATTTATTTTCTTCCAGACAATACATTCAATGAAATTGAATGACATAAAATAACCGTAGAAATAATATTTATTCTGTTTTTGTTTTTTTGTTTTTTTTAACTTTATTTTTCAAGTATACTTTAGAGCAGACAGTATTTTATTTTTCCGTCTTTAGCAAAAGCAAATAAAATTCGTGGCTGTTCGACTCTGAGAGCATCCAACATACAACTGACCATGTGAAAAACATGGATTTTCTAGGTTCAAATCAATAAATTGGCATAGTTTTATTGCAATCAAGTCGACAGCGCATAAAATACAAACAAACAAAAATTAATTTATATATATTAGATATGATAATTGCATTATGCCTATAGCTTACGTGCAAGGGCAAGCAATAAGTTGGCCAAGTTTTATCGCAATCGGTTGAACAGTAAAGCAGCGCATAAAGTACGAGCAAACAAAAATTAATTTTTACATATTAGATAAAGTACGTTAATAGAAATTGTACAAAGTTATTTGTAGTAATTATTACTGAAAAGAAGCTTTTGAAAAATGTTAAAAAAAATATTGAATCATCAGGATTATACATACTATAATATAGAACTTTGAGTATCTTAAACCGACAATTTTATCATTTTTTATTCATGTAAATAGAAAATAACATCACTGCTAATGATGTAATCATTTTCAATAATAAAACCAGTTTATATTTGCTTTTGAATCACTTCTAAATCTATAATTTCTTATGAAATTTTCAGATATTCGTATAGTTATTAAATAAATTCGATAACTCTTAATATTTTAACATTATAAAAATATTTATATTTATAGTGAACAGATGGAATACTAATTTTTCATTTACTAAGGAGTACTTGATACTTTCTATTTGAATATAATTTTCAAAATTCAGACATATTTCAAATACCATATTATCGATGATATTTTATTTTTAATGAATATTTTTAAATAATTTAAATTATTGATTTAATTATTTTGAACATGGTGTTGTAAAAGCTGTTTGTTATCCGAAAATTTTGAAAAATTGTTTAATGAGATAATATTAAGGGTACAATGGACGTTGAAACCAAAATTTCTCAATTTTTGAGATATAGTTTTGAAATTTATATGGCAATTGTTTATTTCAATCTTATGCTGGAAAAAAAATCGAAATTCATTGATACCTTTTTAATTTTTTTTGGTAAAAAATGAAGAAAAAAAAATTCTAAAATTTCAAATTGTTCCATGCGCATGAAAATAGAACATAAATTAATTATTACTATTTTTTCAGATACATTTTTTTAATTCTACAAAATATTTTGCATACTTAAATTTATTGAAAATATAATTTTCAATTCAAAACTTGAAATATTTGACATTTTTTGAAAAATTTTAAAAGATCAATACAGTAATATTACTCGAGGCCTTCAATAAAAAATTTTAAGACTCATAATTCATCTTTAAATGCAAAATTGTATTATTTTATGTTTATACAGAATAACAGAAAAGTTTCAGAATTGTAACTAAAAATATGATGTGCATGGGGTATTTAAAAACTTGAAGGGCATCATAAAATTTCATTTTGAGAAAAAGCTAAAAATACATTTGAATGATCCCTACAGAACATAAACAAAACTAAAACAACTTAAATATTATTAAATATAAGTTTATTAAAATAATTATCTACTTTATGAAATATATACAAATATACATACATAATATTATGTACATATATTGGTGAAGCAAAACTAAATCCTGTTTCCGTTAAAAAAAATCTCGAATCAAAATAAGATTTTTTTTTAATATCATTTCATGAACCATAAATATTAATTTTTATTTATCTAACATTTTTAAATTATATATGCAGCCATAAACAAATACAATACAAAATATGAAGCAAATCAATATGCACCTGCTGCATAAGTTACACCCTCATGGTTTGCTTCTAACCTTCCATTTGCTTGTTTTTTTTTTTTGTTTTTTTTTTATTTCTTTGTTTTTATATGATGTCAAGGATTTTTTTATTTTGTGCTACGCTTTTCTGGTTCTTTTTCTGAGCTATGATAAAGTGAGAATCAACTTTTGATATATTTTCTTCAATCAAGCAGATATTTTTTTAAATATCCCAGATTATGCTCTCACAGCTTTGCTTATACCCAACTCAAATCTTTTTTTTTTTTGAAAGAACACTTCTTTTAGGCACTTTTGTAAATTTAATTTTTAATGCAATTTAAAATTGAGAATATCAATTTTAGCCCTAAAAAGATCTGTTTATGTATTCAATTTCAAAAAAAAAAGAAAAGAGTAATTTGAATATGAAGTCTATGACGAACGAATAAACAAACCAACACAAACAACAAGAGAAAAGAAGAAGTAGAAGTTTTTAACATCTGCCATTGTAAAAACAACACGATAAAATAAAAATTGCATGTAAGGCTCACTAGCAGCGCTTGGAGGAAAACGAAACTGTTCCATACTGCAGCTGTACAAATGTAAACAAGTGGGCGTGGCATCCTAATGTTAATAAAAAATGCTAATATTGCGCGAACTAATAAAGATATCAAAATAATTATTTTTGCAACCGATAGATTATACTCTAAATATACATAAAAGATCAAAATAAAAAAAAATCGCAGATTTCATCGATTTTTTACATTTTTATCGTCTATTGTATCCTTGATGGAAATATTACGTTGATGAGTAAATTATGAATGAGTAAATATTTCATAATTTCATTCATATTCATTTCATATTTCATGAGTAATTAAGAAAGAATAAAAATTTTATTGAAATTTTACTTTTTACGAGTGAAAATTTCAATGAAATAGAATAGTCTCTTATAAAATGTAATATGACTATAAACATCAAATAAATCGTTTAAGAGAAATTTATAAAAATGGCACATCTAATGGAATACCAAAAACAAAAGATTAGTCTGACTTTACCAAAATGATACTTAAATGTTTACGCTTAAATATAAAATATTTTGAAAGGGATGTCCACTTTGCAAAGAAAAAAGCAGTTTTCCTCCCCCCCAAAAAACATTTCTAATTCGACACATAATTGTTTGTTTTATTTAAAATTTATGCATCTTTTTTTATTTATTATATTTTTTTAACAAGATATTACGTTATGATAGTGTTATCGACTCTTTCATAAGTAATTTTATTGTGAATATGTGTTTTAATAACACATTTTTTTAATCTATAGCATTTCTAATTTTTATTTGATACTTTAAAATCTTAAAATGTATGTCAAAATTTATGAAAAATAAAGGAAAAAAAAGTAAAGGAAAGAAAAATAAATTTTTAAACATTGATCTGCTTAAAATACATAAATTCTGAGATAACAAAATATTTTAATACCAATGACAATTATTTAATTCATGCATACAATTAAAAACATTAAAAGAGAAAATATTTCATTAATATTGGTTTATAAACTAATATTTATAATAATATATATAATAGTAATATTAATTATATATATTATAATAAATATTACATTGTTATTAATAATTATATTATATACTAGTATAATTAACATTTATTAATTTTCATTGATTATAATATATTTATAGTTATACTCTTTATAATTAATGCTAGCCTATATTTTTCTATTGGATTTACAATAATACCTTACAGTATAATAAACTTATTATCATAGAAAACAATTTATATATTATAATTGTAAATGATCTATACAGATTTTAAGACTTTCTCAATATCATAGTATCCGACAAGACAGTATTTCCTTCTCAGTTAAGGATATATATATTAGTAGTAGAAAGTAGATCTATCGAAAGCCTCTTTAAATAACTTCTAGGTTGAAATTCAGAATTGGGCCGACATATATCCTTATCCAAATTTAGAATTTCCTAATTATAGCATTTCTATCTATTTGCCTGTACCTTAGTAAAGGGTAATTGGGTCTTTATTCTGCAGAAAGGCAGAAGGGAATTGCTAGAATATATAGTATCAATTTGTTTCCTACATGAACTTGGACTAAATTCTATCGCCGAATAGACTGAATTTTAACCTACTCTTTGATCTGACTTTCAGATTCAATGTTACTAAAGCGAAAATAATGCAGATAAAGGTATTCATAATTATAGAGTTGTAAAGAGATATAATAGTCTAGCAGCTGGAAAGGGTGATCAACACTTCGTAGATCTGTTTGTAATTAAACTGTTGCCATGGAACCTGTGTGTAGTGTAAGCTTAAGTGCCGAGGGATGCGTTTATGGGCCGTTAAATGAAGGAATGGAGATTTCAGCCCGCAAATTGCTCATCATAGCTGTTAATTATTTAAATTTTCCAGAAAATGGAGAACGGATTTTTCAGTGTAGCATTCATTTCCCCTGAGGGGATTGAATAATGGCGTGAAAATCAGAAAATCTGTGTTGAAGTTACTTTGTGGCTGCTAACTTTGAATTTGAACGGTGATCCTGTATAATGAGATCCAGTTTATCACTTTTCGTTTACTTAATCGCAATTGTTGGAGCATTGTAGTCGAAAGATATTCTTTTCTCAAATCTTTCTGAATTACTTAATTCAAAGACTTCTAAATACTCATCAAACAGGACAATATCTAATTTGTGCATCATAAATGGTATCTATTCGAAACTCTGTTTATTATCTGAAGATATCAGGAGTTAATGATGTCTAATTTTGTTATGATTGCTTAGTTTATATTATTACATGCAAATAAATTGTAAAAATCTGTGTTGAAGTTATTTTGTGGCTGCGCATTTTGAATTTGAGTAGTGGTTTTGCATAATCCAGTTGATCAGTTTCCGTTTGGTAAATAGCAATATTTGAACTATCGAAGAAAATATATTGTTTATCCTAAATCTTCCTGAATTATGTAACTATAAGGTTTTCAAATACTCATCGAACTTGAAATCTAATTTGTGTATCATAAATTGTATCTATCTGAAATTATGTTTGTTATCCGAAAATATCAGGAGCTAATGATGTCTAATTTTGTTGATTGTTGTTCTCTAATGATTGCTTAGTGCATATTATATCATGAAGATAAATCTCAAAACTATTTACAGACTTATAACACATATTTATTAGAATAATTATCATTATAAAACGATTCCGTATTTATAAATGCAATAAAAGTACAATTTTTTTATAAATATTTTTTCTATTCCATTAGCCAAGAAGATACACCATGAATTCCAGTAATGTATCGAAATACATTCAAATATATTTATTGAATTCGAAATTCTTTATTTGGATTGTTATTATTTAGTTGCCTATATTTAATTTTTTGATTTATTATTAAATTACTCCGTAATAATAACTTTATAGAATAATTATTAATAAAGCATAAAAATTAATATTAAACAAAAGTTAAGCAAATGAAATTTTGGGAAAGAAAGAAGAATTATGATGAAACTGATCACAGAACAACAGGTAAAATAATTTTAGTTTTGCTGAAATTATTATTTTCTACAAATAGGTTTTAGTTATCATTAATTAACGGAGAAGGATTCACATAATATTTGATAAAAATATTGAAATTATTGTATAAAAAATGTCACAAACTCCTTTTTAGTATAAATTTGAAAATTAAAATCCTTTGATAGAATGAAAAACTATGTTTTTCTAATAACAAATTTGAAGATGATGGATAAATAACCAAAATGATAAACATGAGAAATTTGAAATGCCACCAAGTGTTATGACTCGAGACTTAACTTTAATTTTGGAATCCATTTATTTGTGCGCAAAACAAGACAGAATTTCATGCGGTCATTTAAATATGGATGATAGAATTTCATCAGAGCATTTACAAATGAAGTAGACTGAAATGGATCAAATGATCCGTAAATCAAAGAGATGAATCTCTAATGTAAAATTTTCTATTCTTGAAATAAACACGACATAATTCGACTTAAATTGCCAGATTCCAAATTGAAATAAGATGCGATGCAAACTCTCAACTGAAAACAAACAGGAAATAAGAAAGTTATAGGGAATGGTAAGAAGGCTAGGAATGAAATACACAAAATTTTTAATACCTTATTCCTAGTCAGTCACAAACAATCAAAATTTCATTCTGATATCAAAAATTAGAAATATATATACATAGTATCAAATGAAATCTCCTGAAAGCGTCTATATGTTTGAAAGATAAAAGTTTGAGAAATAATTAACTGATATTTGTGATATTTCTACCATTTTGTAGGGCATTTATTGGAGAATGTTTTATATTGAAATCGTATAAAAAAAAGGAGTTTTATAATTGCTATTTTAAGTATTTTCCTACTACGATTTGTGCATGCGTTAAACAGCAGTATTTGTGTTTTGCACTTACCTGCGTGTAAAGAAACCTCAAAATGCACATGCGCAAATAGCAAGAGCTTTGGCATGCATATGCGATACGTCTCTTTGTTTACGTCTGCTTTCAAACAGTGATACAAAACTCATTATGCAAACCTTGGCCGGAGCACATTAAATATGATAACGCTTCGCTTGTTCCCCGATAATAAGCATGTCGAGGAAAGAAACATTCTGTTAGCGAATATCAGGGAAAGATTGTCCACACTTAGGGAAGGAGAATCTTCTGTTGAGCGAAGTAACCGTTTCTCTTCAAATCACACTGTAATTAAATTACAGAGACAGAATGAATCTCATGAGGAGAGAAGCGATCGTCTGTCTGCTGACAGATTTTTTATGGTTATTTTTGATGATTTCTAAATATACTTTTATGTTTGTTTGAGGGTGTCTGACATGTCCACATCAAATTGGGTGAAAGCTAGACTTAAATATAAAGCTAATTTTTCCTCCTCCATGTTATACCACGGGCAACGCAGTGCGGGTACTGCTAGTATATAATATATTTTAAGCCTATAGTTTACAGAGCAATTGATTATTATTTTGTCACTAATTATATTGTATTTCCTAGGTAGCACAGAGCGTGGCCAATATTGCACAATATTGTGTGATATTCTATTATATTATTCAATTTGTAACACTATTATTCAGTATTGTGAATATATGTGTATACAATATATACATACATATATTGTACATTATACGTGTGCTACTAGGGCTTAAACTATTAATAAAACTGCTGGCTCATTAGCATGCACTTTCATTTTTTTATATGAGCTATCCATTGTGTTGAATGTTTATTTCACATACATTCACAAGCAGTTTATCTATTTCAAAGGACATATTAAGCCTTTTATAGCTTAACATCCATTGTTTCCTTCGATATCGGAAAAACCATCTCAATGGAAATTTCCCTTCTATAAAGAAAAATATTAGGTGAACTTCGAAGAGCGGTAACAAAACTCTAACTGAGCTTAGGATTTCAGTACTGCTTTGTACGAATACAAAATAAACACAGACAATTCGTCTGTAACTCTATATATGCCAGCTTTCTGTTTAAATAATTTTTCATTTTATGTGTTTATCAATTTGTATCTTTTATTAATCATTTTCGGTTTTAAAAAATAGTGGTACCTTTTTAAACTATCTTAAAGACTACGTAATAGCTTACCGGTTTAATCTTTTATTTATCGACGGTACTTTAAAATACTTTTTAACTCTGGCTGATATTTTTACAATATGACTATTTTTTTTCTAACAGTATTTGAAAGAATATGAATAAAGTATTTCCAATAGAAAGAAGTAGATGTGAACTAATAAATACCATTAAAATCTTTTATTATTAATTCAATTAAATTTGAATCAATTAAAAAAATTCGTTTCTTCTTCTTGGGTTTATTCTGCACCAAAACTTAACTATTGGTTCAGAAAAAAAATTTGAAAAATTGATGGTAAATTAATTCACTAAATAAAGGGTTAAACTTTTAAGGGTATGCTATAGATGCATTAATAAAATTGGATCATTTTTATTTTCTTTAAATAAGCATTTTCGATATAATATTGTAAAAATGTTAATACATTCGGGTAGAAAGAAAGATGAGTTAAATTTATTTTACAATTCTTAAATCGCCTTTATAACTATAATTATTTCAAATATTATTTGTGCAGAGACAGGTTTTCTATATGTCAGATACTTATAATTACCTTATATTTACTGAATTCTATAACTATATCGAATATGAGAAGTTAACTCTTTACATTATATGAAATATACTTAAGGCATAAATAGTAGTGCTAACTGCAGGTGTTTGATATACTCAGAGAGACGCTTGACTTCATACGTATTGTGATAATCTGTTGTAAATTAACATTATTTCTAAAAAAAATATGAAATTTTTATCATATTTAAAAAAAATATTTTTATCGGTATACGAATATGCATATGATCTCCACTTTTCGATTGAATTTATCTATAAGTATAAAAATATTTTGAAATCCTATTATTACAAACTAAATATGCATTTGAGGTTTGGCAAATAAAATACAAGAAAAAAAAACTTTCAAAACAATAACTCTAATTCAAATGACATTCACATAAGGAAATATTTTACATCTGCAGTTAAAATGTCTATTTTGTTTTGTTTTCACGGAAAAAAATTATTAAATGCTAGCAAAGTTTAAAACAAAGGTATTTCCACGGCATATTATATTAAAACCTAAGTATTCATTGCACGAAAAAAAAAACGTCATCATAAAACTGCACTACAAATTAAAAACTTCCGAGAATTAGAGAATCAACACAAAAATAATTTAATAAACAAAACAACATATACTAACATATTCGATTTAAATATTTCTCTTCACAATTTCTGCTTTTCCTTCTCTCAAAACGATTTCCGAATTTTTTTCTTCGCCTTCTCAAAATCTCTTTTAATAATAAGGGATTTGAAAAGCCTCTAATCAATGCATAATGCAAGACCGTTCTCCAACCAGCAGAGCAATTGAGTATGTAAATTTGATAAAATTTTCAACCAGTTTTAATTTTTGAAGCAAATATCTGCCAAAGAACCTTACTTTGAGAGATATAGACAATTTTCAAATTAAAAACCTTGGTGGATGAATTGGATGCAAATTGTGTTTAGCTAATATTAAAAGTTTTTGGGCTTTTACTTGTTGCGATCGCTTTAATGGATGCGCCACAGCAGTATCGGAATGGAATTAATGAAGGAAGGCGATTTGTAAAGTTGAAATCAAAGAGAGTTTGGAAATCAGCGCCATGAAAGATAAATTAGCGACTTTGAAACGTAATTAATTTACCAAGTTATTTACGATAGGGGAAATAATTTTTTATTTATAGACAAGCCGCCTTTGGCGACCAGCCGGTTCGCCAGTATTACCGCTAGCTGCAATTTCCAATTAAATATTTCAAATAACTTGTATCTAAATATCTTCTCAAACAAACATTTTTAATCTTCAAATTTTGATAGTCATACCAAACTTATACTGTTGTTTAGATCGTTTCGTTCAATTTACTACATATATTTTCCTAATTTGTTGTCATTTCTGGTAAAACTTCAACTTTAATTTAAAGTGGAAATGCTGAAATTGCAATTAATGTAAAGATATTTTTTAATGAAATCAAACGTTTTATTTTATTTATCATTTTTATTGTTATTTATTTATTTATTATTATTATTATTATTGAATATGAGTACTGCAAACAGAATTGCTCGGTATTTAAGTCTTATGTGAACTACAAAATATTTTTCATAATTTATGTAATATCTCAAACAATAATTCAACAAAAATTTCTCAGATTCAGCATAAAATTCAGTTTTTAGTTTTGCTTTCAAAAGGATTGAAATGAAATCAATAATAATATTTTGTTCCGGCCTATAAATATATTTCAAAAATTATGAAGTCTAAATTTAATGCAGTAAGGTTTCATATTCTGAGAAATATTCTGGACACACCAAATTTTAAATAAATGAATGAATGTTTCTATTTTCCACGATCAACTAAGACTTATTTATGAAGATCTGAATGTTAAAAAATTAGAAATACTCAACCTTTTTATAATCTTAGGCCAATTAATCTTGAGAAACCTGCGCGCTTATTGGCGTATTTTCTTTGAAACGATCGATGGAAAATCTAAAATTATCATTTTTTTATTGAATAGTGATATTCAAATTTTCATAAATCAGTCAGTTTAAGTGATTGATTTAGTTGATTGGAAAATAAATCTTTTTATTTTAAATATTAGTGTTTCAAGAACATTCTGTTAATCGTGATTTCCACAGCAGAAGCTTTATGTAAAATCAAAAATTCGTTATTTATTAGAACATTTATTGAATCAAGTTACATAAAATATAAACATTTTCCATTTAGACCATTTTAGCAGATCTGTGTCTTACTAAAGGTTTACAAATTAGCTGTGTGGCCCTGATTTGAATGGATATCCTGTTCATATTAAGCAAAACTTGCCTTAAATTAAAACTGATTTATTGGATTAATAATATAGAGAGTGTAAAAGATCATAAAATAATTTTCCTTGAATTTATTTTTTAGAAAAAATAATACTTCTTATTTGTTTCATTTCCTACAGACACGTGCCGAAAATTATATTTTTGCAGATTTCATTTCCAAAAACATTTAATTTATTTTTAATTGGAGCTTTAATCAATGTGATGGCAACACTTAGAAAAAAGCTATTTTTTTCTCATGAATGCGAATCGTTCTCCTGCAGCTTAAATTTTAAATTGCAACTTAAATTTAAAAATTCATTAAAAATAGAAATTTAATTTTAAGGTTAAAACATTGGTATCATTTAAAAGATAAATTTTTGATCTTTAACTCCATGTAAAAATATTTTTTGTGCGGTAATATTTTCGGAAGTTATAGCAGAAACACGTCAAAATGTCGCTTAATTTTTAAATAAATAAAATTCTAGTTAAAAATTCGAAAAAATAACCCCCAGGTGCACATTCCCGACCTCCAAGGTATACACGTGCTAAATTTGGTAGCTGTAGGTTGAATATCCTGGCCTGTAGAGCGCCAACACACACACACACACACACACACACACACACACACACACACACACACACACACACACACACACACACATTGAGCTTTATTATAAGTATAGATATAGATATTAAGTTCAATTCTACCTTTTTTTTTCTTTTCTTAAATCAGCGACAGTATATGGATGAAGTGTTAGGAATATATTAATTTATAAGCCTTAGTTGGGTAAATGGTTTAAATAAAAAACTGATTTTTTTTGGAAATTATTTATGTTTAGCAATAGTGTATGGATGACTTTTTTTTTAATTTTATAAACAGCATCTTTTAATTTATTGAGAATACAATATTATTTTGAGGGCTTTTCATAAATGATTAGCATACTAAGCCAAATCTACAATTATAGAAGTTTTATCCCAATTATACTTTTGCTAAATTTCATAATTGCGATATAATTTTTTAAAATTTATTTTATTTATAAAAATTTATGTTTATAATCCCATTTTATAAATAAATTTGAAAATAAGTATAACATAATTAATCATTGCTTTTTTACTTCAAAATTCTGAGATATTCAGTTCATAAAAATATTTATGCAGGCATCTTGTACCAAACCTTTAACAATTCGTTTCTTTTTTAAATTTTAAAGTTGTATTGAAGAATTGTGAAAAGCCGATATAAAGGAGGGATGCATATAGTTATTTTAGCAGTACGGAAGATTCATATAAAAGGACTTATGTGTTAAGACAATGAACAAAAATTCTTTATTCCACCTCAAATTAGAACGAACATTATATATTTGCATGAACTACATTGGCTATTTTTTTTTCAAATGATCTATAGCAAGGTGAATTTTTAGTTTGCCATAATTTATAGAATTCATTATTAAACTAATTTATATAAATTCAAATTTTAACGCATAAAATTTATATGAGTCATTAAAGATTCTGTGATTAGCTTGTTGTGATCATTTAAAGGTCTTACCATTGCTGTAAAATAATCAAATTGGGAAAACAAATGCTGATTGGTAAAATGAAATAGTAACACATTAGATTTTCCGACATCCGCTTATAAACCATCGGAAGTGGTGTCCTAAAATATTTCACGTAGACACTTGTAATAAGTGTCTTATTACCCACCATCAGGAGGGATCGCCCCAAAATTTTCTATCATACTTTTAAAATAAAGATCTTATTATTCACCCATCGTATCCCCCAGGAATTCTCCATTGTAAATTATGTAAGGATTAACGAAATGTTACGATTATCGCACTTAAAAGAAATTGAAAAATACAACGCATATATAAGACTCAAATTGAAATTATTATTGACTCAAAAAAGATTTTTTTATCGTATTCAATTCGAAATAAAATGTTTTTGCTTTATTCTTTTGTGCAATTTAATATTGACACAGAACTTCAGGAGGAGGTAGGGGGTGGACATCTACTTCTTGAGACAATAATTTGGATTAATGTCCCCAAATACCTATAGTCCATTTCCAAGCAATTTTAGACACACCTACTATGACAATATTCTGCAGAAAAGAACCAGATTTTCTAATATGAATTTCCAAAGCCATCAGGCCTGGAAGGTCCTATGGTCTTCCTTCCAAATTAAAAAATAAGGGATCATGAGATAATGTTTTTAGAAACTTCTAAGAATCATAAAGCAGTCATTAGCAAGCATTGACAATACCAGCTATTTGACAAGGAGCATAGTCTTTCTGAAAGTCTCCATCCCCAGATCCACATTACGGAATGTCCATGCAGGTAACAGGGCATAACAGGATGTGCTTGATATTTTAGAACACTTAAATACCCTTGGGAATTCAGACATTGTTCCAAAGTTAACAAAACCCCATACAGTGCCAAGAAAACATCCCCCAAACCATAATATTGCCTCCACCAGCTTGAAGTATTGTGGCAATGAAGTTGGATTCCATGCTTTCTGGCTGTTTTCACCATATCAAAACCCTGTCATCTGCATGGTGTAATTGGAAAAGCCCTTCATCAGACCACATGACCCTTCTCCAGTCATCTACTGTCCAACCCTTATACACGTTTGCAAACTAGAGACATCTGCTCTTTTTCATGGCTCACAGCAGAGGTTTTCGAATAGGTCATCGGCTCCCATAGCCTATATGGTCTAATGTGGGCCACACACATTGTTCAGAGACGTTCGCAGTTGCTCCTTCATTAAGATTCCCCGCTATTTGACGTCCTGTTGCTCTTCTGTTGAAATTAACAACTCTGGCAAGCCTCCTTTCAGCTCGAGTATTCAGTACCACAAGCCTGACTTTGAGACTCAGTTTTCTGCTTTGTAGTTCACTCTCAGCACACATTAATAACTGTTGCTTTCGACCACTTCACAAGAGCAGCCGTTTTGCTGATACTGGTTTCGAATCTTCGAGCGCCTACAATCATCCCGAGTTCAAACTCAGTTTAAGTCGCGTTTTTTGTCCGTATCTCTGCACGTAACACAGTGCAAATGATGGATCACTTGCCTTGCATTCTTTTTTTTTTGTAACTATTTCGCCTAATAGCGGCACACTGTTACGCAATAGCTCATTTTGTATAAAACTGTCAGGTAGTCATGATAATTTGGCCATTCAGTGTATATTAGTTGTATAATATTAACGAATTTCTAAATTCGGGAGAGATATCGTTGTATTAAAATAGCTAAAAAATATAATCGTTGTAAATAATATCGTTGTAAAAAAGCAAATATTTGAGTTCCCGTTTCTTTTAAATATACCGCCCAACAAAAGTTGTTAAACTCAATCTCTCTATAACATCCGAATTGAAAAAATGGAAAGCATGACCATCGTCTCCAGAACATTCGAATAGAGGTAAGTGGAGATTATTGACTCGAGAACCATATTAGGGCATTCTATGCCGAAAGTAAAGTTTTATATAAGATCACTTGAATAATGATCCATTCAATTGAATATAATCATAATTAACTCAGATAAAAGTGCATAAAATTTAAAAGTTACCATCATCAACAGAAAAAAAATCGCGATGAAGAATCGAGACTACTTAAGGGTGAGTGGGAATTATTTTATTGTAGAACGAGACCGAAAACTAATTTAATACGTTTTAGGGCTATCGAAGTACGCTTCCCACCAAATTTATCAATATTGTGTGAATTTATGTAGTTTGACATAAGTTCTGACAATAAGACAGAAACTGAGATGTTTCAGTTCTTTATCTCAAACAAAATGGTGTGTCTTGATTTGTTAATTAATCAAAAGAAATTTATCTAAAAAGCTAGATGAGTCGCTTTTCTTAGGCCAATCATAATCCTAATAATATTTTAATATATTTAAAAAATATTTTAAAAAATGGCCTTTTAAAGGGTTAAATGCAATAGGTTTTAAAGATTAATCAGAAATATTAAAAAAAAATTCAAAATAAAAAATAAAAAATAATAAAAATAAATATTTTTAAAAAGTATTTTGTTAATAAATTATAAGCCGAAATGCAATTGAAAGATAGTAAATAGGTTTACTACATATTAAAATGACATTCCGAAAACCAAAATTTATACTAAAATTTCGCATCTGATACTTAAAAAAACAAAAAAAATGGCTGCATAGTCATTCAAAAAAATATTGGTAGGATATTTTTAAACCCTTTGCAATCGACTCAGCGTTCAAATCTTCCAAAAAATCAACTTTTGTTGTCAGAACTTACAATAACGAAGACAAGTTCAAGTTTAATCGGAAAAACAAGTCAAAGAAGAAAAATGCCACGCTTTTAAAGGATGTTCTTTCCAAGACGATTTGGAGAACACTTTTTTTTGTTCTAAATCATTTTGGAGTTACCAACAAATGCTTCGATCTAAAAAGATATGAAATATTTAATTCATGAGTTAGTTTTTCGAACTATCGATTTACACAAAAAGTGGAAAACCTTTTAAGGACTGACACACAGGAGCGAAATCTTAAGAGTAATGGGCTTTAAGCACTGTCTTTCGTTTTCAAATTCTCTTTTTAAGAGATTAATCATAAAAAGATCACAGTTTACTTTTCTCGTTTACCTTGTTTATACATGTGTTTGCTACCGTTTCACAAGAAAATAGTGTAGACGAAAAATGAATTTTCCTTTCAAGCAATATATCTTTCATAAATCACTTGATTTTAGGAAGAATGTTTTCTTATATTCTTGAATTAACATTCTTCAGTAAAGAAATATATTTCAACTTTGATTTCTATTTTTCATATGCTACATTATTTGTATTCATAAATAATATGCCTCATGTATAATAATCAGGCAGAATCGATTTTTTCACAATATTGTACAATATTATGATGTTTAATATTCTTCAATGTTATACGATATTGTGTTATAATACTTATTATATAACATTGTTAAATATCTTACAGTACTGCACAATATATGTATGCTATTAGAATATGCTACAATATATGTATATATACTATAATATATGAATGCTATAGAACTGCTCATTTTAAAATTTATGAAGTAAATTGGGGATGATTCTCCATTATAGCTAACATTACGGAAATGTATTGTTCAGTTTAGTTACATTCCGTTTTAAAGCAACATTCGATATATTTTGGGACGGACCACGTAACTTTTAACGGCTGTCAGATGACGAGGATGACACCTGAGATGTAGTATGAAGGTTTGGAGAGGGGATAACATCAGCGAAAGGGTGCATGACCCCGACGGATTTAACGTATATCAGACCCGTTTTCACGACGGGTCTTAGGTGAAACCGGCACTCAAGCTTAAAACCCTCCGGTACCGAACCCGCGACAGTTTAGGCTAATAACCCCCTCTCCAAAGTATCGGCTTATTATTCGTTTCTTTGTGAATATTTGTTATCACAACGTATTGGGCTTAACTCTGTTGGCTTTCGTTTTCCGACCTCAGAGTTGTCCAATACTGTACGCGATAATCGTCAGTTTTTGTTAGGAAGCTTTCAAACTCCACTATCTATTATTTTAATGCTGGAAGTATAAGCCATTAGGAGAACATACATTTCCAATAAGCCTAATTCTTATTTAAAACTGAAAGTCCCAAAAGGAGAACATTTTTTGCTCCTTTCTCCAATATCTAAATATTGAATCAATTTTTCTATTTTGTCATCAACTTAATTACTTCATGATTATCTTTTCATTTCAAATTGTCAGATTGTCTTTCGGTCTTTCTTCGCATTTTTTTTTCTTCATCTGATATCGCTTTACACTCCATTACTTTTAAAAAGAGAATGCTGGATTAACGAGTGTATTGCTTAGATATTTAGACGATTACCAGCCGTGAAAAGAAAAAGCTCCGTTACTCGAAAAAAGTAAATAAACCAGAACATTTTTCATTAGTATTGCTAAAAATAGTGTGTCTAAAAATAGAATTAATAAATAATATAGTTTTAAATTCCTTTTTGTTAATTTGATGTTAACTAGAACTTTGTTTTGTCTTTTTTTATCATCATCTCGTCGTCAAGTGCAATATAAATACAATACTTACTATGAAAAATAAAAAGTTGATCAATTTAGTTTTGTTATATTAACGCCCCGTATTTTTAAAGCAACACTACGGCTATTTGGCGACGGATCTCGTAATTTTGAATCGCAGTAAGACAACGAGGACGGCACTTGAGGTCTCACCCCCTATCCAAACTTCTATTCCACATCAACTGGAAGACGCCTAGCCCCGAATGATTTAACGTGCACCAGGCCCACTTGCATGAATTTCTTCATTGCCTCCAGCCGGAACATTCCTAAGCCGAGACCTTAACACCACCATATAATTTTTATTAAATAATCCATGCAGTATTGGCAAGTATAACAAGCAAATGTCCTGATTGAGGTGACTCGCTATCTACTAATCAAATAAATAAATTGCTAATAAAACACAACGTTATTTTTTTTTCTATAACAGATATGAATCATTAGTCATCAAATCATGAGCAGTAGTTTTTATTTATACTGTCTTCAAGATGTATGCATTCTTAAAATTCTGAAAAAGCAATCCAATCAAAAATGTTATTTTAATTAAAAAATGTAATTAATAAATAATTTCTTTTATTTAAACAATTTTAATTTGATATTAAATTATCTTTCGCTTTTATATGCGATTCATATTAAAAGAGTAATATTCTACTAGCATATGGACAAAGAGTTTCCTCTCTTCTTTTTGGAATATAATTCTCTGAACCAAAAATAAAATTCGAGAAATTAAAATAAAATTCCTTAGTATTCGATTCTTGAGCTTAAAACTCCGGATTATAAGATGCATATCGAACAATAATAAGATCCTTCTTCATTGCTCTGAATAAATTAATGTAGGATAAAATACAGAAGCCTTAAATCCTCGCATACCGGATTTAAATGAATAGAAAATATTTGATAATTTATATGACAAATATTAAAAAAAAAATTATAAAAATTTAGAAAGCAAGCACTAGGAAAAGTTATATTCTGAAAGGAATATATTACCATACTTTAAACAAAATTCGAAGTAAAAAAGCTAAAAATAAGGATTGCATTAATTTAAGACTTGCGCATTTTCTTCAAATTCAAAATAATCTTTTAAAAATTTGTTTTTGCCTTCTGAAGATTATTCACGTAAAGCTCAAGGCTCAATATTGTGGAGCTAGTATTTAATTCCTCCCTAAAGAATTAAAAAAATGAATTCGGATTCTATTGATTAAAATTTAATTAAAATTTCGGCTTAGTAGATGTTTTTGAAACATTTCAATCATCTCAATTTGCAGTGAATTATGTTCAAATATTTTTGTTCTCATATGTTTGTTAAAACTGCATATTTGTAAAGAATTTCTAAAAGATTATATTCTATTGTTTAGTAGATTTCAAATAAGATACGATTTTGTTTTCCAGATCACAAGACACTTTTTACAGTTAATCAGAATTTGATTATCAGATTACCAATTATTTTAGATTTCGATTTCATATAAAAACTAGATTGAATCCAAAAATGAATTTTGGGAATAACTCAAAGCAAAACTCCAATATATTATTAAAAATAACTTATATATGTATAAGTTTGTATAAATATTATACTATATTTTACAGGATAATTAGAGGAAGCAAAGTATATTTAGATCTGAGAATGGAATATCGTATGCGAGGCAAGAATATTCATAAAATTTAGCTTTTTTACATATTTTTCATAAAAATATGTAATTAAGCATTTGTTTTCACCTTTACAAAGCAAAAATTTGCTCGAGAAAAGATAAATATTATTTAAAACGCAAAACTAGAAACTGTATTTCGAGGATTCAACTAATTTTTATAGAAACTTTTACTTCATAGGAACAAAACATAACCCGTTGCATATACAAACACAACAATTCCATTAAAATTCAACGAAATTACAAAAAAGTATCTTAAAAATTCAATAACATTTATTAATAATTTCAATCTTTCGATTTTCTAATTTAATTAAAAATTCCAAAATTACATAACTGCTATAAAACTAATGTTGAACAGAAATTAATTATCTATAAAAATATTTTCTTATTTATCACATCATTGATATAGTATAATAGTCACAATTTCATTTCAAAGAAGGCAAGTACAAAGAACACAAATCGAAAAGATCTTCCATCGAATTCAAAATAAAGGAAAAGAATGTCTCATTCATTTTCCCCCTTCAACATGTATCGAAAAATAGAAGAAAAGCGTCGAAAATATTGCCTGTATTTCTAAAATGTATTCGAAAAATAATTAGTCCCAAACCAGATAGATTCTCATTGATTTCCAGTTTTAGCACTTATCTTCAATATTAATGGTACAAAACCGATGTTTCATCTTTTGTCGTTGTCCTCAACTTTTCAGATCGTTCCAAAACTTGGCATTGTTATCTTGTTCATTGTGAAAAATCATCGAATCGAGACAGATTGGCATTCTAATTTTATGCATTGATATGCTCAGGGGAACATTTAGAAGAGAAATCTGGTTTTCATATACAAATGTTCCCTACTCTAATCCATTAAGAAAATTTAATTTGAAAGCGGCCCAAGTGCATTTGAGACTAGTCCATATCATTTGGGAGTTTGATATCCAGTCTTATTGTTTTGTATAGCTGCCATTAATATTACCATATCAGTCATTATCTACAGGAACATGCGTAGAACACATTGAAGTACTTTAAGGGGAAAATTTGAATCATCTAAATGTCGGGACTCATTGTGTGTTTAATTGCGCTTAGCTAATGAATAGATTAAAATTATATCTCTAGACTTCCATGTAATTTTAAAATGCACTGGTGTTTAGAGAACCATATGTGTAGAGACACTAATTAGTTTAGCTTCTATACACAATATTTTATATGCTTTATAATTTAATTACCCATCATAAATCTTAAACACGTTTTAATGAATGAAACTTTAAGCAGTCGCAACTTGATTTTATAGCAAAATTATTCGGTTATTTATTTTTCAGGCACATGATTTGCTTGACAATTTTTAAACTGCGTCAAAATTATGGGTCCATTTGGCTATTTTCAATTTTGGCCAAAATTGTCAAGCTCGATTATAAGTAATCGGTCAAAATATCACCAAATTAGTTGGCGTTGGTTTGCATTTCTATTTTCATAATTTATCGATGGGACCGTAAAAATATACAAGTGCTTTTTGCATTATTCCTTTTCTTGCTTGTAAAGAGATTGAATTCTGATAACAAGGAATAGGCTTCATAATCACTTGATGCAGGTATTCGATTTTTAATCTAATAAATACTGATGACACATAATAGGATTCAAAATAATTGGATTGAGAATGTAAACAAGCATTACATGGAATTGTTATATTCATATGAGAATTGAGCTTAAGATTCATGTTTAGTTGATCAATATTTTTATTGTTTGCCAACAGATTAAAAAACCCTCCGCGTCTTTGTGCATGTGTTGGGTTGGGTTTAATTCGACAAAATGGCGGTGAGATGAAAGGGGAAACGGGCGGCACACATTCTTCCATGTGTCACCGTTTAGTGAGATAGAATCGTCAAAAGTGGTCGTCTCTGGATACTTAAACGAACAATATTTTTCATATATGATATGTGCAAAAAGAATGCATTATATTTATGGAACAAAATTTCGAATTCGAGATTTTGTCGAATCATCAAGTTTCAGACAGTTATTCCAGGAATTATTGTTGTCTGTTTATGAACATAATACAAAAACTCTTTAAACTAGAAGAATGAAAATTGGCTGTTGGTATTTAAAGCAAATTTGTATATTGCTTTCAAATGTGGAAGGAAATAAATTCGAAAGAAATTCGTCAGTCCGGTTTCTCGAATAAAAGTTAGCATGAAAACTTCAAAACGAAGAATGCTTAATGCATAAATATTTTTTAAGTAATAAAAGAAAAACGAATTTTTTTTCTGTACATCAAAATTAATATATTATTTTATCACCATGATTTTAATAATAATTCTGAACTTACCTCCCTGAAGGTAGGTGAAAATAAAGTTTCATTTGTATATTGGGTGTTTAAGTGTTTCTTAGAATTTTGCCTTTTTATTTGAAATAGTATAATTACTCATATTCTGTTTATTTCGTATCGTTTTTAAAAAAATATATTCTTTGGAATGTAGGAAAAAAACAATAAGTTTAAAAAGTAACAATTAATAAAACAAGAAAAGGGTGATTAAATGAAATAAGTAAAATTAAAAAAATGAAAGGATATATGATTATAAATGAGAAAAAGCATTCACTAACAAATACTTAAGACTTTACTAAAAGTATATTCTTGAAAATGTGTCTTATTTAAATTAAAAGCATGTTTTACAATTCATATCATTTTTCATTTGTTGAAAACGCGCATAATTTTCATTAGCGTCTTCTGAGAGCTCTTCAGATGAAGTATTACCTCCAGCAGATTTGGAGAAGCCGATTATTTTCTTACTTCTATCCCCGCCTATTCTGATGAGGAGGAAATTGATGTTGATAAAACAAAAACAATTTGCAAAATATGCAATGGACCATTGTGTGTTAGACATAAAAACACTCCTGCATGTTTCAAAAGATTGCATGCCTCTGTGGGAAGAGGGTTATTAAAAGATATTTTTCATTGCAAAATCTATCTCTACACAATCTATTAATCTCACTAATTGAGGTTTTCATCATATTTAAAAAAATTTTAATGACCCGAAAGGTATAAATAACAATACGTTACACGAGCCTATACAAGAATGCTTGGATGCAAAGTTCTAAGAGAATTAAATCCTTTACTTTCCAGTAAATGGCCTTTAAATATAGATCACATGGATTTTCTAATAGCTTATACTACTTGTTTAAAGCAATTTTATATTTATATGGATTTTTGCAAAGCAACTGTCCACAAGTACAAATATTCTAGAATTTGTAGACAGTTTGACAAAATTCGTACATGTATTTCTTTGTTCCAGTTGTCCTTCCAAATGTTTTTATGACAATTTGAAGAATCCGTTAATGAATTTGTATGCTCTATTAGAGATGTAACAGATTGCAATATTTGATCTACATCACTACATGATAGGAAATGGAAGATAGGATTTTTCTTACTAAACAAAGAATGATATTTAATATGCCGTTAAAGTAATAATAAATATGGCTTCATCGTTGTCCAAATCATTTTCTTAAATTAATTTTCTTCGAAGAAAATTTGTATTAAGTACTTCAAAACATCAAGTACAGAAGTATTTAAAGGTCGGTAATCTAAAACCTTAACAAATATTTTAAGAGACATTTCTTAATCAGCATCAAACGACGTTAAACATTAAGACAGTGAGGACAAACTCAATTTCCTTAACAAAACTCCAACAATTTATACGCCGAAAGATATTCGATTTAAATTCTCAATTTACCAAGTCCTAATACTCTCTTCTCTACAACTCCATGTTGGATTTTTTTCCCTTCAAAACGGTCCATCTCTTTTAATAACTGGGCATTAGGAAAAATCTCATATCAATGAATAATACGAGATCACTCACCATCCAGCGAAGTAATTGAATATGTAAATTTCTGTGGTTCTCGGAGAATTTTAAATTTTATCATTTTTAAAGAAACATTTACCGAGTAAACCTTGTTCAGAGGGGAAAATTAAGTCTTTTGGAAGATGAAGGCAGATACAAATTTTGCTTAGTTAATATTAAACGTTTCTGGATGTACTTGTTTCGATTGCTTTAATGCATTCGCCACTGTAGTATCAGAATTAAATTATAGAAGGGAGTATGATTTGGAAAGTTGAAATTAAAGATTTTTTAAAGAATTTTGAGTCTGCATCGGGAAATGAAATTGATAAGCTTTGAACATTAATTGATTGACAAATTTACGGAAGGAACTAAAAAAAATTATATTTGTTAATATTTAGAATATTTTTATATCTCATTTATAAATACGCTGCAAAATATAGACAAAATGAGAAGAACACATTAATCTGATTAGATAAGTGAAATGTTTTCATAAATTATACAAGCATCTAATTTGTGGGAAATTATATTTGCACTCTTAAGATTCTTTCTTTCACAAATTGAATTAATATGTTTGGGAATTCCCAAATTTTCAGTATTTTTAAATAAATTATTTATCATTCATCTACTCCATAAATTAAACATTATTTACAGAAATCAGGTCGATCGAAAAATTACTGAATTTGGATTCTCATTCACAATTTTCAATTTATTGATATGTCTTGTGAACGTCGTGGGTGTAGAAAAATTTGAAATTTATAAAATAGATCTGAAAGATTCTGAAATATGTTATTCTTTTATCAAATCATTGGATATATTTTCAATAAAATCTCTAAGCTCCCACAGCATGTTTTTAATAACTTATTTCTTTAATTTAATATTGTATTAAAAATCTCAGGACACTGATTTCAATAAATAGAAGAATACCTTTTTCAGGAGAGCGAATCATTGATGTGAACTAGTGACACAAAATTGCTTTTTCCCGAATTATAAAGGTAAAGATCCCTTATAATTTGATAAAGCAAAGCAAACGCTCATGCATTGCCTATACAAAATAAATACAATATTTTCATTCTTAAAATAACATACTTTTTTTCAACAAAATTCTATGAATATAAAGAGGATAAATTATTTTTCTAATCGATATAGTTGTAGAAATAAGAAAACGTGTTGCAAAACACAAACTTTAGCATGCGAAAAAGTTTGAAAGAAGAAAAGAAATAAGAATAATAAAAATATGCATCTTATCCCAAACATTCTATTCATCTTTAGAAACAACATGCGTTTTCTTTTAACTCCAGAATGAATGCTATAATATATAGCATGTAGTTTTTAGAGCTTTGAATGCTTGAAATACCAATAGATCAAATTCTTTAGATGGGATCGGTTATTGAAAAATTATACTTTGAGGGCTTTCAAAATGTATTTTGATTCCTTGTTTTTTCTTAACAAGTTTGGCTGAATGGAGTGGAATTCTTAGGATTTATGTAATGGAAACGCTGATACCCTAAGGATCCTTTCTGTTAGAGTTACTTACGTTTTTTATTCACTTTATGCATTTTGACATTTTTCTTTCAGCTAGACAGTTTCAGTTCAAAATCCTTCTTTAATATTTGTTATTAATCGTATTTGTAAATGTTTCTAATCAGTTTATCGAAAGAATTCAAAGAAGAATCTTTGCATTGTAATGCATTTTATAATCGAATAAAATTGATGTATTCTCAGCTTATAAATTATATTGTAAAATGGTTTGAAAAGTATTGAAAACAAAGATTTACTTTAAAATAATTTATAAAATCCTACATTTTCTTAAAAATGAAATATTTTCATTAAAATCTATCCCTTCAAAAAAAAATAGTTATGCGTTTTTATGGATAAAATCCATATTAAATTTGTGTCGTAATTGAAAAATTTCACGAATAATGAATGATTAATTTCGGTTATCTAATTAGCCACATATCCAACCTAAAAAGGACACGAACATTTGCACTTTTCACAATTTATATTATGTAGTCAAATAAAATAAGATGATCAATTTTTTTCCAAATAAATATGCTTTTAAATCTTTTGATACTTATCAATAAAATGTAGTTTGTTTCTGGTCTTTAGTAAAATTATCAATAGCATTGATTATTGTAATTATCAATTTTAAAATTATCAGTAGCATCGATTATTGTAATTATCAATTTCAAAATTATCAATTAAACAAATTAACTTACCCACAAGAATTAGCGTTTCTGTAATAGCAAAGCACAACTTTAGTGTATAATCGAAAGACTTTGATCGGATTCTTATTTCGTTCAATTACCGATTATTCATAAAACTGCATCGCAAGCGACGACTGATTAAGTGTTGATTATGCCACGAAAGTTATAAATTATCTCATCCAAACCTTTTGAGTACAGTATGCAGGCTTATGCCAGGTTTACACTCGGCCAGTTATAAGACGGCCAGTATTCAACGCATGCGCAGAAAGGGACTGATTTATGTTTGCCACAATTTCAAAAGATAAATTCAGGCATTCCATACTTGGCAAAAAAATTGCATTTTGACGTCCTTGAATTTTTTTTTCACTGTGTATTTTATTAAAATGATGGATATTTTCCACAAAGAATGTGGTAATATATCAAAAAAATGCGAACATACTTAAATTGGTAAAAATATAGAAAATAATGGTAAATGAAATGAAAAGAAAAAAAAACACAACCTCGCTTTAGAAAGAAAAAAAGAGCAAAAAATATCGGAATTAATCTATAAGTGATCAGTTTTTTCACTCCTAAAAGCTGCCAAATTCTACAAACATATGAGCAGTAATAAAAAAATACAATACGACGGCATGTTGTTGTTCTGTCGGGAGAATTACATGTCATCGACCGAATAACATTTTTCAGCTTTTCGAAGCATGCGCAACCTACTGGCTTGTTTTATAACTGGCCGAGTGTAAACACAGCATTACTGCCAGTTTCATTTCGGAATAAAAATTCGAATTAAATCACAGCGATTAAACAACTTTCCTCTAGTGCGACAACGGCGTTCTTATTGACTTAACTATAACAATTTTCACCTTCGATACGATTTGCATTTATTAAGCAGAAATCTTTAAAAAAGCCAATTACAAAACTCATGACAAAAAATTACGTATACGTGGAGATTTGGCCATTCTCATCTTTTTTCTGCAATTTTCCTATTTTGTTGAAATGCATTTATATAATCATTTAAAAACCCATTTTCTTCAATTTTTCAAAAGCAAATTTTTTTCTCTTTATCTAAAAGTCTTTTTTCTCTCCTTTGTTTAAACTGGACATAAGTATAACTAAATTTGTCTGAAATTTTTTCTTTTGAAGTTCTTCGTTAAGCATAATTTTTACCTCTCATATTAAACCATCTTTCATCTCAGATTAAATAGCCGTTTTTAACTGCGGTATCTTAATCTTTAATTTTAGTAGAAAAAAACTTAACTATTTTGAAATTTCTGTAGTTCATTTTATCTTCACAATTCTAAGCAATCATTTCTTAAATTTCTTATTTATTATTGCATGGATTTACAATTTTGAGATCACCGTGAAATTGAATAAAAGAAATTATCAAAGTATGAGACAGCAAACGATTTCTTGAAGAAATTCCTTACATCAATCCATTTTGCTTCAAAATCAAATAAAAAAAACATTTACGGCTTCAGAAATGGCAATTTTGCGGATTTAAAGTTGCGATTTTAGTTTTTCGCTATTTGTTATTTAAGCCGATGATATGGTAATCCAATCATCATAAAAGTCTTTGAATTTTTTTACAAAACATGTAACTACCTCTTGATGATTTCCATCACGTCAAATATGTTCCA
>JAPMOR010044565.1:93393-129295 GCA_026543865.1 Argiope aurantia
ACATGTAACTACCTCTTGATGATTTCCATCACGTCAAATATGTTCCAACCATCTGTCAGATGGCTATAGGAGGGTTTCGATTATATAAATAATTCATGTTACCTTAATTATATTGAACATAAAAAGTCCACTTTTCTGAAAGAAAAGGATGTATTTAAAGCAGATTCATTTGGTTTCATAAGCATTTTTCGAATCCATTCCATAAGAAGATAGGGCAAATTTTAAGATTCGAAATTTATTTTATTCGAAGATGTGACTTTTCATCCTGGCCTAGTATGAACTTAATTTGAAATATTCTCAGATTTTGTGTCAGTTTTGAGTGTTAAATGGCTGTTCATGTGCCTTTTTCTTCATTCACTGATTATTTTTCAGATTTTTCTAGACGTATTCTTTTCTAAATATTGTCACGTAGATATTCTAGTGTTGGACTCAATGACGCACACAAGAGGTAGAGCTAAACCCATTTATTAACAGAACTCAGAATACAGTAACTGACAAATCCCCTGCTTTTATATAAGCAGAGAAAGTTCCAGAATACTCTTCTGGAGACAGTAAGAAAAGTCCAGAACACTTGTCTGGTAAACTAAAGAAATGTCCAGTATCTTCTGGAACATGAAATAAAGGAAAACATAAAATCAAGGAATTAAGTATTTACATATACCATTAATCTCAGTGTCTCTAGCGGGATTCGAGCCCAGCTCTCTTGATCACAAGACCAGTGCCATGACTATTCGGCCATGGAGATTCGACAGTCTTTCTTCAATGCGGCAATATTTAAAAACATAACCCACACCTTGAGCAATGCATAAGAATCTTGGATTGGACATTTACAGAATCATTTTCAAATTCTAAACTTTCCTAGTTATTGGATCCTAATCCTGAGACAAGTAATTAATAAATTTCAAACAATTGCTCTCTAAATGAAAACTGGCATTAATAAAGTAAATTTGAACTGGGCAAAATTAGCAACCCTGCATCCTTCACACATTTATAAATGAAAAAGAGCTGAAATTTTCAATCTGGCCTTGTTTTAATTCGTTAATCTTTGAACACATATCGCATATATGAATCGAATTAAAACTTCTCATATTTAAAATTTGGAATTATATCACTAAAAGAAGCGATAATTCAATGCAACAATTATTCATAATTCGAAACATCTCAAATCAATCTAGATGAAAAGAGTTGCATTGGATTTTTCATATTTTTTCAAAGTAAAAATGGCAAAAAGTTTTTACCTTTCTTTTTTCAGCCTCTTAATCTTCAGGTCCATGTGTTATGCAGGCTTCAAATCATAAACTTTCAGAGTTATAGGTGAAATAAAATAATTCAAAAGCTTTGTTTAATCATATTAACGTCGCGTTTGAAAGTTACACTTGGACTATTTTGAGATATACCTCCTAATTTTGAACCACAGTCAGATGACGAGGACAACACCTGACCTGGCAGCCTTCTCTCCATACTACACCACACCAGCAGGAGGACGTTTTATCCGGATGGATTTAATGTGTACTTGACCACCTTACATCACGGTTCTTCTGTGGAATCGGGTCACGAACTTGAAACCCTCCGAAGCCTTCCGAAGCCGATACCTTACGACCAAGACATCGCGACACTTCAAAAGCTTTATAATTCGATATAAATATTACACATAATACAGAAAAACCTCAAATAATCTGTGAATTCTTATTTGAATCAATATGACATTCTCGAATTCCTTTTCAGAAAGTTTCCCTACTTTCTTATAAGACAGTTTATTTCCTTATTAGCTGTGTCATCTTATAATATACTAATAAACATAAAACAGTTAAATATTTTCATCGCAAACAACCTATAAATTAAAAGCAGATAAAACAAAACAATCTTAGAATGACTAGAGCATTATTTTAATTTTTGAATTGCCTTGAAAGGTTCCAAACTGAATATATTGTTTTAATAACGACTTTCTTATAATTTTCAAAACAACAACAATGAGAAATCTAATTATGCTTGTTTACTCGCTTACAAAGGATGAAAAACATTAATGTTAATATTTATTAACGTTAATGTTTGTCGAAACCATTTAAGGCGGCATTAAGAACATTAAAGATAAAATATGAAAATGCCGTTCAGTGATTTAGAGTTAAGATAAATCAAATTCGTTGATTTACATCATTATGGAAAGCAATAAATTTACGAAATTAGTTTTATGTAAATCGCATAGAAGGACACTAAATCTGACCATTAGTCTGATGTATTCCAGTTTTAGCATCCTCTGAGTAACGCCGCTGTACATCTAAAGTAGGCACAATTTTCTCATAAATAAAGCTGCTATTGCTTTAGTAAATGTTTATGACGACATATTCAGTACAGCATAAAATGAATTGATTTTTAAATTCAAATGCTATAGAAAACTTATCCTACAGTTTGAGACTTTAAAAAAGAAACATGGATGGATTTTTTTTGTTGTGTTAGAGAGAACAATACTTTTAATTTTTAATAGATATGAAGAAGATACTTTATTTATTTCAAATTCAAATTTAAATTATTAGAATATCTAATTTATTTATATATTGATTGAAGAAATTATATGTTTTTCAAGCCTTAAAATATTTAATATCATGAATTATAGCAAAAACTAAAAATTTTAATGTTAATTTTCTGTTTAATTTTCTTCTTATTAGATTATTCTGGAAATTGTAAAATCATTTTTGTTTTGTTTTGATTGTAAATAATCTTCTAGAAATTTAAGTAATCTCATATAAATTAGTTTTGAAAACTTCAAGATGTGAAATTAATGTCATATACAGTATCTTATCCCAGGTGACTTTGGTCAGTATTATGGAATCGTGTCTTCTCATGCCGATTAGGTTTTCCTTTTAGAATTTAGGTAACCTCATCTTAAAGTAGTTTTGGAAAACTTTAGGATGTGAAATTAGTATCTTATTACAAATTTTTGCTTAACTTATGATTACAATGAAGTTTTGTTTTAACAATAAGCATGATCAGAATCTTAAAATCGATTGTTTACTGCCACATATTTATCATTTTTTCAACTGTGCACATTTTCCTTAGCATTTTGCTTCCTTGCATGTTAATTTTATTTGTCAGAATATCATAATTAAGTTTTAGTTTCCTAATTCTAAAAAAATTACAATGCTTCTTATTGGTTGGTAAATGGATATGAGATCACTGACCAACGATCTTGGCGACTGGATCGATGGCCATTTGGCAATAAAAACTTAAGTTCTGGGGATTGCAGGAGTATTAATATCATCTTTATTAGTAACTGATATTTTCTGAATAATTTTTTTTCCTTAAAATCTGATACGTTATCAGAAACACTATATCAGCGTGAGAAGATGAAGCAACTCGGTTCGTTTGCTATTTAGAATGTCATATGAAAGCGAAAAGGTGCCTTCAATCAATTTTGCGGTCTCTGTTGCTTAATTAAAAACATGCTACTGCGTTCATGCAATTATTTCTACAAATACTCATATTGTGTAACTTTTATTTTTTTTATTGCGTCTTGTTTAAGGTACAAACCATAGAAACTTTAAATGATTGTGAAGTTTGTGACCGTGAAGTTCGCAGCCATCGAAGTATCACTTCTCAAACTTATAAATTGTACCAAAGCCATTATTAGACAATATAGATCGATAAAAACTTACATATAATCTACAATAATTTAAAGTATTCTATGGTTTCTTAACTAAATGTAAGACAATACATTCTTGAAACGGAATGATAATTTAATTTAATTACAAAAATTAACATTGCATTTATGGTGTTAAAGTTTTTTTATGGAATAAAATCAATTTTGTTAGATTATTTGCACCTCCGCCAGACGAAATTCTTCAGCAATATTTCATGATAATATTACTACATAGCTTGTACTATTGAAAGAGATTTTAAATCAACTATATCAATTGGTTTGTTTTCTAATGCAAAAAAACTCTTATCACTTTCATCGTCCTCTTCATCATCATCATCTGTGGCTAGACAGCACAAGATGTGCCAGTACCTCCCTCTGAATTCTGTTCCACTGCATTCTAATTTTGACATTTGTGCTCCAGTGTCTTTCCTGGATAGCCAAGAAGTCTATCTCCCCTGACTCCATCCATCTCATTTTGGGTCTACCTCTTTTCCTTCCTGTTGGAGGTTTTGTAAAATATATATATATTTTTTAATATGGAATCATCATCCATTCTAAATATATAAGTCACCCAGTTCATCCGATTTATTTTTATGACGTTTATAAAATCTGACTCTCTATAGATTTTAAGAAGCCCAAAGTTATATTCCGCCCTCGAATATGAATGATTTTCCTTTATTTTTCGCCGCATTAGAACAAAGAAAAATACAAACTCAAACATGTAAACATTTACAAAGCTTTTTAAGCATTTAAAAAGTTTTAAAATGTAGAAGAACACTTGAAGCGTGTTATGGCCGCCTTGCAGAAGTTTCATTTGAACGTGCTAGACACGTTACGGATAACAACGGGGTTAATAAACATTTTGTTAAGAATTATTTTAATTTTATATATAGATATTGCACATTATATTTCTTGCATATTCATTTCCCCATAGATCTGTTTTAAATGTACTACCAAATATGAAATTAAAGTAAACAATTCTGGATTAATTCAAATATAGGTACTGTACGTCATATGGGATGAAATACTATTAGACTAATTGAATTAAATTGAAACAACACACACAAAAAATAATTATTTACTTCTTTTCAGAAATGTCTGAAATTATTATTTGTTTCGTAAAGTTACAACAGTGATATTAAATATCACACATTTTTATATTGCATGGGACGTGATTTCATAACTGCGTCCATAAACAATTGTCGTTTACGATTATAATTGTATTTCACAGATGTTTAGAAATAGGACTTTTTTATTTGAGTTTCAAGTAATTAAATTCAATATTTTGATTGGATATTATAACATTTCTCAATTTTCGAAGTGGAATATGAAATTAATGATACTGCTTTCAAATTACATTCTTTAAAAAAAACATCATTTTATTAATATATGACTCTACTACAATTATTGTTTTGCCGAATTTTCATCATTACTTTTTGTCGTATTGTTTTAAATTTAACCCTATTTTGTCACAATAAATTGGAAATAGATATACGTTAGATATACATTTCAATAATTTATAGACAATGTCTTTAGAAAGTAAACAATCATATCCTGATTAAAAATTTCACTGTGATTACTTTCCAGAACATCATCGTCGATTTAATTGCACTTGTTTACTTAAAGACTGAAAATTTTATTTAACTTGATATTCTTCATTTTGTTTCTTAGAAAAATGGCATTTTACAATGAATTTTTCGCTGATTTCCATGTGTGCTTGAAATGTGAAACTTCGTAAACATGTTTTTTTTTTCTCGATATCAATGCACTACATGAATATTTTCTAAAATGATAATTAGAAGATCGTAAAATTTAATCCAGTAAGTAAAAATTTCTTTCATATTAAGAGGAAATAAGTTTGCAAAAATTCAATTCGATTTATTTTAAACTAGCCGCCTTTGGCCACCAGCCGGTTCGCCAGTATTACCGCTTCGCTACAATTTTCATTTAAATATTTTAAGTAAATGGTCTCTTAATAGATTCTCAAACAAAACAATTTTAATCTACCAATTTTGATAGTCATACCAAACTTATATTGTTGTTTAGATCGTTTCGTTCAATTTACTTTATATATTTTGCTAATTTGTCATTTCCGGTAAAACTTCAACTTTAATTTAAAGTGGAAATGATGAAATTGCAATTAATATAAAGATATTTTTTAATTAAACCAAGTGTTTCATTTTATTTATCATCTTTATTGTTATTTATTAATTATTATTATTATTGAATATGAGTGTTGCAAACAGAATCACTCGATATTTAAGTCTTATGTTAATTGCAAAATATTTTTTATAATTTATGTAATATCTCAAACAATAATTCAAGAAAAATTTCTCAGATTCACCATAAAATTCAATTTTTAGTTTTGCTTTCAAAAGTATTGAAATGAAATCAATGATAATATTTTGTTCTGGCCTATAAATATATTTCAAAAATTATGAAGTCTAAATTTATTGCAGTAAGGTATCATATTCTGAGAAATATTCAGGACACACCAAATTTTAAATAAATGAATGAATGTTTCTATTTTCTACGATCAACTAAGACTTATTTATGAAGATATGAATGTTAAAAAATTAGAAATACTCAACCTTTTTATAATCTTAGGCCAATTAATCTTGAGAAACCTGCGCGCTGATTGGCGTATTTTCTTTGAAACAATCGATGGAAAATCTAAAATTATCCTTTTTTTATTGAATAGTGATATTCAAATTTTCATAAATCAGTCAGTTTAAGTGATTGATTTAGCTGATTGGAAATTTACTTTTTTTATTTAAAATATTAGTGTTTCAAGAACATTTTGTTATTCGTGATTTCCACAGCAGAAACTTTATGTAAAATCAAAAATTCGTTATTGATTAGAGCATTTATTGAATCAAGTTACATAAAATATAATCATTTTCCGTTTAGACCATTTTAGCGGATATGTGTCTTACTAAAGGTTTACAAATTAGCTGTGTAGCCCTGATTTGAATGGATATCATGTTCATATTAAAAAACTTGCCTTAAAATAAAACTAATTTATTGTATTAATATATAGAGAGTGTAAAAGATTATAAAATAATTTTTCTTGAATTTATTTTTTAGAAAATATAATATTTTATATTTGTTTCCTTTCCTACAGACACGTGACGAAAATTACATTTTTGCAGATTTCTTTTCCAAAAAGTTTTAATTTATTTTTAGTTGGAGCTTTTATCAATGTGATGGCAGCACTTTGAATAAAGCTAATTTTTTCCCATGAATACGGAACGTGCTCGTGCTGCTTAAATTTTATTTTTATTTTGAACGAAAAAAAATGTTGAAAAATATAGTTAAAATATTTATTTAAAAATTCATTAAAAATAGAAATTTAATTTTAAGGCTAAAACATTGGTATCATTTAAAAGAAAAATTTTTGATCTTTAACTTCATGTAAAAATCTTTTTGTGCGGTAATATTTTCGGAAGTTATAGCAGAAACATGCCAAAATTTCGCTAAATTTTTAAATAAATAAAATCCTAAATAAAAATTTGAAAAAATAATCTCTAGGTGCACATTTCCGGCCTCCAGGTTATATACGTGCCAAATTTGGTAGCTGTAGGTTGAATGATCTGGCCTGTAGAGCGCCAAAACACACTCACAGACACAGACACGCACACATTGAGCTTTATTATAAGTATAGATATAGATAGATGGAAAATAAAATAAATACCGTTTATTTAGTACACTAATTAAACATTCATAGACCATTTTAATTAAATTTAATTTGTTGTATGACTTTTTAGCAAACCCTTTAACTTTTATAAAAAGATTATAATATAGACATTATCAAAACTTAAACATTAATTATATTGTTAATTTTTTTTTAAATTCTTACTAGACATAAGACATTAAATACGACATTTATTTGCTAAGTATTTCTTGCACTAGGCATAACAAATTGTTCCAAGAGGGTGTATTTGGATACGAATTTGTAAAATTTTTCCCAGCATAGTTGGCCTCCTAGTGCGGAAGATGTTTTCATAAATAAATCTAATGGTTGCTAAATAGACATCGTATTAATGATCGTTGGCCTTGACGACAAATTTAACGCGATTTAGCAATTTGGCAGCATTTCAGAACAACAAGAATCTAGGCGATAGATTCATTAGGACTCGAATTGCGTCGAATTTTCAAGATGCTTTGTTTCGTCTCGGAAACTATGGAAAGCTGAGAAACAGAACTAAAATCATACAGTAGAGGGTAATTAGTTGAGACGAGCAGACGTTTCGAGAAATGTGGACTAATGGTCGCAGTCTCTCTCCTGCTAGTTCTCTCTTTGTGTCTTTTGTTTTTATGTTTATTTGTTGCTGATTTGCTGCTTTGTAATGTTGTTTACTTCAAGTCCTATTCTTGGGTACCTTTCCATTGTGTTTCATTTTATTGCATTTAGATTCCTGTTTTCATTCAGAATAAAGTACCATTATCTGCTATTGAGCCTATTGATTCACAGTACTTTCTCTACTCCCGACCTTGATTTTAGAAAAATATATTAAATTCTATTAAATATCCTCAGTTTTCTAATAGAGAAATTATGATATTTTTAAAATCATTGCTGCATTTTTTTGTTATAGTATAAATATTATATGGTATCAATGATTTAAGCGAGTGATTATTTGTGGTTGCAAATTATTTATTTTAATCAGCAAGTGATAAAATATATTTTGAAAAATAATTTACATTTGTAACTTCTTACAGGAAGGTGAAAGAAATTACAGTAAATATTATTATTAAAATATCTTCCAAACATGAAATAATTTTAGAAAAATATCAATTCATTAAAACATTTTTTTTAAATGTGTGGCACTAAACTGATAATATTTGTTAAATATTAGTAACACATTTCTTTATACAGAATCTAACATTTTTTTAAAAATCTGTTACTGAACTGATAAGATTCTAAACATTATTCTATATAAATAATTATGTATTTTATTTAAATATTTATTAAAAGAAACAGTTGATTATATCTGATGTACCAATTCTTTAATTTGATTTATTTGATTGATTAAAGCATAATAAAGTTAAGTGAAACTTTGAAATAATAAAAAAAGTCATCTGCTATAATAGAAACACTTGATGTAACCTATAGGGTTCGAATTCAACTAAACTTTATGCAATGGATAAAACTATTCCCACTTACAAAGAATTTTAAATAAAGCTATATGAAAATCATCTTATTCAGTAACTGTATACCAAATAAAATTCTGATTAATTGGTATTGAAAAACAATATGTAAAAAAATGTATCGTAAATTTTAAGATCTTATAAATGTGTTTATTACTTGTCTCATTAATTTTAAGACATTTATGTAATTATAGGATCATTACTAAAATTAAATTTACAAACTAATAATCTAGAACCTGACTGCTATTAATTTTTTTTTACCTAAAACCAAAAGATTTAGTAATTCCATAAAAACTGAGCAAACAAATGGTTAATTGTAAATTCTTCAATAATATAAATAAGCACACTTCGGCATATACTACCGTTTACCATTCTGTAATTTCATGCTAATACCCACAATTAAAGCAAAATGTATGTTATTGAAAATAATGTTATTAAAAATTGTATTAAATGTATGTTATTAAAAAATATTTAAAAAAATGTATGTTATTGAAATAATACTGAATGTTCATTATTAAAATATTACATGGCAGTTTCTTTCCACAAACTGAAAAACATACTCTTCACTTGAATAAATCTCTGAAATTTGAAATAAAATGCAGAAATTTACTAAATAAAAATAAAATCAACTCTTTACTGCCGCAATATGTTATCACAATTTTCAATTTTTTTTTCAAAAATACAAAAATTTAATGTTGATATTCATTGCTTGCTATCGGATTTACATTTTGTTTGTTTTTTTCTTTTTTGTGTACTATTGGGAAAATAATCATATTATTATAATATCAGCATAATTTAAAAGGTCCTTTTAAGTACCTATCGATTTATAAATAATTAAGTTTTAAATACAGAAAGATTTTTTTAATTTTTTTATGTATATGTAATTTCTTTATATAATGAAAATTCCAAATTTTCTAAGTTTTAAATTGATTCATGGTCTGATTTTTTATCTATTTATTAAAATATTTTCTTAGTTTGTCATATCATAGATGAAAAACAACAAACAGGAATTTATCTAAAATAATACATTATCGAAGATTACAACATAACAAAATTATCAAATATCGAAGATAAAATAAGTAGAAAAAAAATGAACTGGAATTAATATTTTATCGTTTATCGAAAATAAAATAGAAGGAAGAAATATCGAAAATATTGTCTGTGCTCTCAATATCTGTTCAAAAAATAATTAGTTTGAAACTACACACTCATTGATTTTTTCTAATTCTAAAACTTATCTTCGATATTAATGACACAGAACCGACGCTTCGTCTTTTGTCGATGTCATCAACTTTTCAAATTGTTCCAAAACTGTTCATTGTTATCTTGTTCACCGAGTAAAATCATCGAACCGAAACTAAATGGTATTCTAATTTTTTTACAATGATCTGTCAAAAAAGTTGTCATTGAAGTTGAAATGTTGTATGTGCACTGCAGAATAATTTTCGTAATATATATGTCTTAAAGGATTATTCAACAAAATATTTTTTCATTCATCGCAAAATTCAGTTTTAATTTCATTTTCAAAATGTTTAAATGAATTGAATAAATGTATTTTATTTGATTTTAGTCAATAAATATACATATGAAGTTTAAATTTTACATAGTCCATTTGTTCTAAAGAATCATATTCTGCAAAATAATTTTGACGCTTCAACTTTTAAATAAATCAATAAAATAATTTCCTGCGATCAGTGCAGACCGATTTATTAAGTTTTGAATATTACAATATTAGAACAATCGAAATTTTCATAATCATAGGTCAATCACTGTCGAGAAATCCTGTCAGAAGATTGGCGGATTGGTCGATAAAGTGGTCTAAAATCGCCAGTTTTTATAGATGAGTGATATTCAAATATAAATTAGTCAGTTTTAGTGATTGATTTAGTTGATTGTCCAACAATTTTTATTTGAAATATTGGTGTCTCAATAATATTTTGCTTAATATGATCCAAATGGTAGAGGACCTATGTTCAAATTCGTAATTCATCGGAGCATTTATTAAATTAAGTTACATAAAATATAATTATTTCGTTTATTTAGAACAATTTGTTAACAGATGTATCTCCCAAATTAGTTGATGGGCTCTGATTTGAGTGATTATTTTGATTTTCCTAGTTTTTCTTCAATAATTGTTGATCATTATAACCCATTTTTTAATATTACATGCTTTTGGAAACACCTGCATTTAGAAACAGAAACATTTCATACAATATGCAAATCGATATTAAATTTTTTATTAATCTTAAAATTCCGTATTTATTCTTTAATTTAGAAAAAAGAAGATTCTATACATGATGTTGCGCTTTTTTCTGAGTTGATGTTAAAAAAAGTATAACTTTTGATGATTATAGTGTGATTGATATTCTATGCTCGTATCTCGCATTCTGACACTTGCTGCTACATGATATATTTTTGAGTAATGACTTTAGCTTGACCCTCAACTTCTCTTCCCCCTTTACTGGCTCATAATATTTGCTCTAGGGTTGGCTGGCTGTCAGCAGTAAACTTATAATTTTTTCATGTCAATTGATTTCTTTCAACTCCTTTCCATCAATCATTGAAATGGGCGCTGATTTAACATTAACTCAATTCAATTATAAATGCTTTTTTGGTTTTGAATCCTAAGTAAGATAAATCAGTTGTTACATCATCAGTTACATAATTCTGGCAATTTAAACCCTTAACTAGGGAAATGCCTTCTACGATATCGCATTTTTTATTCTCAAATTGTATTTTCCAATGAAACCATAAATATGAAAAACAGCCAATATATTCTGAGGATTTTTTTTCTTATTATATAAATATGCTTTAGAAATTTTCAACATATATTATCACTAAAAAAAGTAATCGTGTTTGAAGATACATTTTCTTCTCAAATTACATGTTACAACAAATAATATTGTTGAAAAAACATATTACTTTCATGTGTTAAGTCGTATTTATTTTTTCAGTATAAAAAGGTATATATATATATATATATATATAACAATATAATGGACAAATCCACAAATAAATGAAAAAAACATAACATTGTGTAAAATTGACTGTTTTCTTTTTATCGGCATCATTTCTTGTGATCATTTGTAGCATGGATTTTGAAGGCATTTTAAACATACAGGTAAGCTATTAGTATAAAAATCAGCCTGTAAATTATGTAGATATTTCTGTTGGTATTTTAATATATTTTAGAAATTTTTCAAAATGCATTTTCCTTAGAAAAATTTATTGTATTTAACATACATATCAGAATAAGCCGAATGCGAAATTTTATCGAAAAAATCTTCTGTACAATTATCCTCGTCCCTAAAATCACTTTCTTATTCATTACAAAGTCTCAGGAGATCTGCTTCGTGAGGAGGCTCAGTAGATTGGGCAACATTTCTAGGGCCAAGTTTTAGAGCCATCTGCTAAGCCTTGGATAATACTGAATCATTAAAAGTGAGGTGCGGTCTCACAGACGTATCTTAAAGAAATAATTGAAATATTTATAAAAAAAAATCACCCGCAGAAACCGGTTGAAAAAGTACACGTGTAGTGAAGGTAAAAAAACAAGAATACAATGTCAATCAATTCGATTGAGCTAAAAATAGAATAAGGATGAACGAAGTCCACCCTTAGCGGTCTGAGATACCGAACACCCTAGTTAAAGGTTAAATTATGTAAGTAGATTCGAAAGAAACTAAGATAACAGGCAGTAAGGATATAATATATTTTCGCATCACATATTAAATCCTTTATACCATGCTTTTAGAACTTTGATAAATAATACAATTTTACGTTTTCTTGCAGATGCTTCTTCATAGATCAAGTGCATGCATTATAATATATTTTTAATGACAAGAATTATTTTTAAAAAGTATTGTAAAGGTATTGAAAACAAGAGAATTATTTGTTCCAAAGTATACTTTAGGTTTAAAATAAATTTCTTTATTATCATATATTGCAAACTATGATTTCGTAGTCTCCATGCTCTTTCACTTATTATTAGCATGTTTAAGGTAGACATGTTCGGAAAGTATTACTTCTACAATAGAAATTGCATACCAATATTTTCACATTTCCTTATTTAAATTGTTTCTTTTTCTTGTTTGTTTTTGGAGTCTGCTAGAAAATAGTTTGAATTTTATACATGAAAAATGTGAAAGAATGAATTTTATAATAGTTTTGTATCATAAAGATATAATTCTAGAAATTTGTTGTACTATGGTTAGTATTTTGTCTTCCAAACAATAATACACTGGGAAATATGTATGATAAATTTCTTCTAAATACCGAATTCTATATACCTATATTTTTTCTTCGTTGCAGCAGAATATTTGTGGAAATTATATTATCAAACTACTTTCTAGGAAATTTTGGTTGTACAAATGTATTTCATTCACCTCCTCTTTTTTCACATATTTTTGATAATGGAATATAAGATATCCTTGAAAAAAATTATTTGCTTTAAAGAAGAGCTCAATCAGATAATATTTCTGAATCTACAAATAATAAAAGAAAATCTTTTAGCAATAAAGAGATCCTGAAACTAACCAATTTAATTTGAGCCACCAAATTTGTTTCAAATATATTTTAGAAGAGGAGCTAAACTGGAGTACTAATATAATGATCTATATCAGGGATTTAATTAAAAATAAACTGTACCACTATTACATTGCGTAAAAAAAGTAGACGAGCAGTCGTTTTCTGTAAATTTTCTTTTATATTTTTATCCTCGCTCATAAATTCTTATGTAGCTTTTATTTAACAATGTTTTCTTTATTTTCATGTAAAAATGAAATGGCTACCGCTATTTATAATTTGAAAGACGATAATATATCATTTGCAGTGGGTAAAAAAAAGTAGAAGGACACCTACTACATTTTTTTTATTTGGTTGAATGTGCATGAGTCGAAGAGTAAGTATATAGTTTTTTAAAACTGTTTTTTCTCCTGCAAACGTATTTTGTTAAATATTTCACTGATGCTTTAATTTGAAAATGCCTTAAGGTATACCCTTAAATGATTTTCGAAAAGGTCAAATTGTTGCATATAAAAATGAAGGTTAAAGTATTACAAAGATCTTGTATACTGCATGTCAGCCCCAATACAGTGTCTAACTTTATTAAAAATAAAACAGAAACGTAATAAGAAAGAAGACTGGTAGATCTAATAAGTTAACGCCTCGTGATGAAAGAAAACTTGCTCATGAGCTCAAAATAAGTAATGGAAGTGTTGCAAAAGCTCGAAATCTAGCAGGACTTATTCATGTGTTCAAACAAACCGTATACAACTACATACAAAAGTTCAAAAGATTCTTTTTCAAAAACGGAGGCATCATCCAAAGTGGAAACAAACACATATTAATAATTGTTTCTCTTCGGTAAAGGAACACATTCATGGACACAGAATGTACTGCTGAGATATTTTCAGACGAAAATGTTTAACTTAGATGGTCCAGATAGTTATCAATACTGCTGGCATTAGCTGAAGAATGCAGAACAATATTATTCAACTAGACAAATGGTAGGTTGAAGTTTGATGGTCTGGTTAGCAGTTGGTTAGGGAGGAATAACAAGTTTGGTCTTTTTCAATGGTAGGTAGAAGCATACAGACTGCATTAATGTTCTGAATTCTGAGCTTCTTCCTTATGCCTTCGTAGTAGTAGGAGAACAGTGGATGTTTCAACAAAGTGGAGCCTCAATCCACACTGCCAATGGAGTTAAAAATTGTCCCGCTACAAATAATGTGCATGTTTTACCATGACCCTGATCAGAATATAGTAGAAAATATCTGGGCAATGTTTTTTCGTCGAGAATACACTAAGGGGGAAGCAGTTTGAATCGCTGTCTGAGCTTCGAGTGTCATTAAATAAACTCTAGAAATACTTTTTGTTAAATAGAAATCCAATCTTTGTGTGATTCACTTCCAAACAGAATATTAGAAGTCATAAGAGTCAATGGAAAGTGTATTCCTTACTAAAACCGCTTACATTTTGTCCTTTTTATAATTGTCCTTCTACATTTTTTTTGCATTGTTTCAAATGAAAGAAATCATGTTTGTTGTCATTTATGCATTATTTTTAAATATCATGGTAATGGTAATAATATTTTTTCGGTGAATGATTTAAAAAATAATTTTTATAAAAATAATTGCAGTAAAAAAATCTTTATTTTTTTTAATTAGTGTCCTTCAGCTTTTGTAAATAGTGTGTAATGAATAAATTTATCTCAAAATAAAAATGTTGAATAATAAAAAAATGTTAGATAAATTATACATTTTTTATATACAAAATGATCAAAATTAAAACATCCCTACTCTGAGCTCTCCATACAGCGAACTACTCAGTGGAAAGTTTCCAAAATATTTGAACATACTATTCAAGACATGGGGAGACGGATTACCCAAATAAATAAATAAAATAATGCATTTAAAGTTATTTGATAATATATTTATATTTTACTGCCAAGGTAGCTAATCGATTGTTATAAATATAAACCATTAACTATTAATATGGACGGGTCAGTACGATAAATCTATTAATCACTTTAACCACTTATTTTTAAGAAGTACTGATTAACGACATTTATCGTAATATATGCATGAATCATAAAAGGTTTTAGAAGATATTTGTGGAATAATCAATATTTTATATCTATTCTGACTATTGATATTAAAGTCAATTTGTTACTTTTCCTGATCAGGTGTTTTTAACATGGACCAATTAATACGCTTAAAATATTTTTTAATTATTTTCATTTTCAGTATCACCAAAATTAACCACATTAGAAATGAAGAGTGTCCCAGAATTAACGCAAGGTTTGAATTTGTCATCTTTTGTGCACTAAAATGTTGGCAACTCTATTAAAAAAAACTATTTGACAGCTGATATTTCAGAGTTAATAAAAATGGAGCGTTACACGATAGAACAATGCGTTTTCATTGTTCTACAATATTTAAAAAATAGTGAAAGTCTGTCGGTCATAGCGAAATTTGAGAATTGGTACCCTAGATCGTGTGATTTAACATCATTCGATTTCTTTTCATGGGATTATTTGAAGTCAAATGTCTATGCCCCCAAACATGCGTGCATTGAAAGGGGAGATTCAACGCTGCATCAAGGAAATTCAGTCACATTTATATAAAATGTTTTTGGAAAATTTCAAAAACGAATGCGTATGTGCCAACAAAGCTGTGGAAATCATTTACCCTATATGTAATTCCACATGTATCTCTATCCTGTGTACATTATTATTCAATAAAAATATAATAATTTATAGAAAATAAAACTGTGTTTTTTATTTAATTCGAATCTTGCGTTAAGACGTTCTTCTATCATGTTACGCTCCATTTTTACTATCCCTAAACGAATGATTTTTTTTACAGGGTTGCCAACTTTTTTCTGCAAGAAAGATGGGAAATTCGAATATTGCGTTAATTTTGGGGCACTCTTTACAAGCCTACATTCTCTTAACATTAGGAAAGTTTGTCTTTCAAATAAAATTAAACAAAGAATGCACTTTTCTTTAAAATAAAGGAATATCTTCTGGAATATTCTTTCAAAAATTTAGTTATTTTTTTACATTTACCATAAAAAATGCATTTCTAATAATGATTTAAATATCAAAGACATAAATTTAATGTAATTTGATAATAGCGTCAATAAAATAACATGTTTTAATGTGTTAGAAAATTTAGCAGCATTTCTCTGCATTGTTATCAAATTTAATCGCATTACTCCACGCCATTCACTAAAATAATCATATATTTGCTTTCATTTCAAGATCAAAAAATAAAAACAAACATAAAATATATCAAACCTAAACTGAATAGAGCAATTGGTAATGACTTTAATGATGTTATACTGTGAACTATTGTCAGCAAGAATCCAGCCTGATTAACAAGCATTTTCCTATTCAGCAATGACCTAATCATTGTGTGAACATTTATTTCGCAGAAGATTCTCTTGCAAACAATACGTTTTAAATGACAAATCAGGTACTTCACAGCTTGACTTATTCATCGTTTCCTCTAAACTAGGAAAAGCCAGCTAAACGGAAATTTTAGCTCCGGAATGGAAACTATCAGGTGAGCTTCGAAAAGCGGGAACAATGCACGAACGATGTTTTGGATTTCAATACTGTAGAGCGCTAGGAAAATGCATATTTTAGAGATAAAATATAGTAGAGTTACTGCCAATTTACACTTCTAAACTGCAATTCATTTTGAATCGTAGTTTAAAGTAAGGCTTTAATTCTCCTAACTCGTTTTATTAAAATTCACTTTAATATATGATTAGTTAAATGTTAATACATTTACTCTTAAGAAGTTATTATATCTATTAATATGTATAGCTTTCAAGGTAGAGGATTTTTTGTTATTGATATTGCAAAAAATATATATTATACCAGATCATAGAGGGAAACAAAGATAATTAAGCTTAAATATAAAACCTTATTAAATTTTTTAACTCTTTGCCGAATGCATATTCTTATTACTATAATTACTTTCTGTAGAGAATTATAGAGAAAGTATAGTAATCATTAAAAAATTTGAACTCGAGATTTTGACAAATCTCCATGTTTCAGACCACACACAAAAACACATTTTTGGAAAATGACCGTCTATATGTGACAAGTGATATCACTGACTTTCCGACCCACCCGAAGACACAAGGATAAAAATACTGAATGACCAGACCACCGCAACAGCAACACTGGTGGGAACTGTGGTTGAGTCCTATGGGCCATCATCGGCCACGGTACAACCCTTTCTGAAGGAAGTACATCCCGTCATCGATGGGAAGAGCCAGATTCCCCATTTTTTTGTGTACCCTCCAGAGTGGACAGATCCAACCATCTTCCCATTCTTATTTCGAGGTGACCGGGAGTTCGTCTATATGTGACGAAGATAACTCAAAATGCTTTGAGAAAGATGGATAAAATTTATTATACAGACCCAAAACTAAATTTGTAAATATCATTTTGAGCAAAATCAACTTTTTGGAAATCTGTCCGATTGTTCGATTATAATTGATCAGGATAACTACAAAACATAGAAACCTAGATAGATAGAATTCAGTGCACAGATTTTAAATCTTCAGTATAGAAGCATACCAAATTTTGAGTAAAATCTAAGAAAGAGTTAATCTGTACTTTCAAAAATATTCTCAAAAGCACAATGACTTAAATGTATTAAAGTTCCTACTCAATTTTGCGACTGGAAGTGTAGTTTTATGCCAAATTTTTGTTTCAATCGGTTGAAAAGAACTCTTCTGAAACAAAAATTTGATTTTCTTTGGTTACTTTTGATCGCATGCCAGGAATTAATCGCCAATACACGCACCAATTATCAGTAAAATTGATAAATTTACGCAAAAAAGGTTTTTAACAACTGTGCGCGCGCCATTGCCATGGAAGGCTTTTATTGGGATAATAACTCTGTAAGAGAGTGTGCGAGATCGTTTAGGAGTGACCACTCAGTCTCGTATTTGGAATAGGAATTATAATTTCAAAATTTATATTTATTAACAAAAGCGTGAGGACAAATGATATGACATGGTATTTTTATTAGAATTGTTAGAGACTTTAAATCTTAAACATTTATTTATCCTACACATTTATTCATTTATACACTCTATTTAAATCTGCAAATGTACTTTTGTTGTGTTTGAAAATGAAACATTGTTTCTCACATCGTATTCATCAATATTTTTTTTCTCATTTGACTTCCGCGAACAACAGAGAATTATCGAATGAATATATAAATGCCTTGAAGATTCTCCAGAACATGTAGATACATGTGTATCAACTCCAAAAATATGTTTTGATTTGAGGAAGTAATTGTAGAAGTTATGTAAGATATAAGAAAGTGAGATAATTTTGCTTTTAAGAATTGAATGTTATTTAAAATGATATGACACAAGATGAATACATCTTTTTCTCTATTTAAAACATTTTTGTTTAGTTTAATTATATGGAAATTAATTCCTAGTAAAAGCATAGATTAAGTGTAGAAGTTTCATAGATTAACCCATAACTGGATACGAGAGTCAAAATGATTCCGAGTTATTCATTAGCTGTGATTATCACGTGGTATTTTGTCCCTGAATGCAATCGTCTTCTCAATACCTTCAAGTTGTTTTTTCAGCAGTATGTTGGCAAAAGTCTAAGTATGAGCACTTACATATAACCGAGCTATTCTTTTTCAAAGTTTTTGTTGTTATTTATGGAGTCCTTGTCTCCATGTCTTTGAAGCTGTTTCGGTTTGAATAGTACAAAAAGAATAAAAAAACATTCTTAAAATAATATTTTAAAATATTCGCTTCTTAATTTGCAATTCCTACTATTAGTTTACACTCTCCCTATATATTTTATATATCTTGTTCAAATTTTCAATCGTTAATAAAATACTTTTTATTCATCCAATCAAGGTCAAATGCATTTTTTTAACACTGACACGATAACACTTGATGTTAATACAGTTTTTTTCAAATATTAATTCATAAATTATTAAATTAAATTAATTTTTAATACTTTAAATAGAGTTTTAGCAGTTTGTAATGAAAATGAAAATCAACAGGTAGTAGCTAAATCAGTAAAATGCAAGGAATTCAGTATTTTTCACCTGAAGGTAAAGAATGCGAGTTCAATTCTTGCCAAAGTAGGAATTATGTTTTTATATTAATTGTTGTTTGTTGAATTATAACAGTTATTAACTTTCCGTAATATCTAACCGAGGTAAATATTAAAAGATTGCTTAGGTTTTTTTTATAACCTCTTTCCAACATTTAATATTATAGCATGTATCATTTTTTGTATCAATATATTTAATAGTTTTGGTAGCTGCATGACTTCCATAAAGTATTCCGTTTCCAAATAAATTCCAATGCTGTTTACAAAAGAAAAAAATAATAAGAAAAATCCTGACTCCACTTCTCTGGCCACATGATGATATTCATATTTCCAGTTATGAGTTAAATTCAAAACCAAATCACACATTCTGTGACATATATCTAAAAAGAATGTGATTCTATCTAAAAAGAATAAGAAAAATCATAACCCCACTTCTCTGGCCACATGATGATATTCATATTTCCAGTTACGAGTTAAATTCAAAACCAAATCAGACATTCTGTGACATATATTTCTATCTAAATATAAGATGGCATTGAATATTAAAATCTTTGTTAATTTTTGTTAATTTGTTAATTTTTAAAATCTTAAAATTTTTTTAAATTAAAATTTTAAAAATTTTAACAAAATTTCGATAATTAAAATTTTAACAAAATTTCGATAATTAAAATTTTAACAAAATTTCGATAATTAAAATTTTAACAAAATTTCGATAATTTAGATGCAAAGGTGTATTCAATAGAAATTTTCCTTTTATCAAATTCTACTTCTCTCTCACTTAAAACTGTATATTTCGTCTTTTCTCTCAAAACATTTTTCTTCTAATAACCAAGAATTTGGAAAACTCTGTATCCCAAACCTAATGCGAGATCAATTTCCAACCAAAATGCAATTGAGTATGTAAATTTCTGTTGCTCTCGGAAAACTAAAGGAGGAACCTACCAAAGGAACATTGTTTTGTGGGCGAAATTATTTTTTAATTAAGCCGTTGGAAAATGAAATGGATGCAAATTTTGTTTAGCGGATATTAAAAGTTCTTGGATTTTACTTGTGGCGACAGTGTTAATGGATTTGCCACAGCAGTATCCGAATTGAATTAGAGAAAGAGGTTGATTTGAAAAGACGAAATCGAAGAGTATCAATATGAGGAAAGAGAAATTAGGGAATTCGAAATGTGATTCATATTTATTGGGAAGAATGATAATAAGAGTCCCATTCATTTGCAGATGGAAGAGAGAAGAATTTTCTTTTGATAATAATTTAGATTACATTTATATCCTCTTATTAAAAAAATAATAGTATATAAATAAAATTATGGGTAGATATTCATTTATAATGATAAGATAAAGACACATTTTGGGTAAGTAAAAAAGTAAGTGTTGCTATTTTGAGCAAAAAAATTTTATTCTGCTCATCTGAAGAATTATATTTTTATATTTTGAAATATATTTTCGTAAATTCCGCGATTTCGAAATTTTATTATTTTATTATTATTTTACATGAAGTATTAAAACATCCATCCAGTCCAATAATTAAATGTTTTTATTTTCATGTATACGTAGTATATAGAAAGTATAGTGATCATCAAAAAAATTCGAATTCGAGGTTTTGATGAATCTCCATGTATTATATCTCCTTGAGTTTCAAAAGCACATTTTTGGAAAATGTCCGTCCGTCTGTCTGCAACAAAGATAACTCAAAATCGCTTTGAGATGCGCTGATGAAATTTGATATACAGTCTTTGCACTAAAGTTGCAAATTTCTATCAAAGTTTGAATAAAAGCTGTTCGAATATAAACACAATAATTACAAACCGTAGAGAGCTAGTTAAGTAAATTTCGGTACACAGATTTAGCACCCATGGTGTAGACATCTGCCCAATTTTGATCCAAATCGAACTATGGGTTGACTATCTGTCTGTTAGTTTTTTGATAAACATGTAAACGCTACAATTCAAATACGTAATGACTTAATGGTGATGATGATCTCGTGTTCGTGTTACCATGGAAAGGGGATGCAGTAGCTACTGAGGGTAAAGACCCCTAAGCAACCGATGGCAGAGGTCTGACTTCTAGCTCATATGAAGGATGGCGCTCACACACTTGCTTGCACAACCCCTTTTTACGGGAGGTGGGGGCGTTATCACACACCTCACAGATAGATCGCAAAGTAATGAAAACAGACCGAGCGAACCAGAATTCGATACCGGGACGTTCAGGTCACAGGGAGACACGCTACCCCTGGGCAAGGACGCCAGCTTGTAATAATTATACTAATTCAGTAAGGGATTTTGTGGCTCCAATTTCAGTTCTGCTTCAATGATCTATTTCATTCTGTTGAGAAAAACTTGTTTAAAACCGAATTTGTAGTTTTTGAATATTTTTAAAGTGTATCTGGAATAAATCGCCAAATTAATCTCTAAAACTGACACGATAGATTGAGTAAAAATGCTAACTAAGTACAAAAGTTAATATTTCGTAACTACTGAACGCTAATGCCATGTAAGGCATTCTTCGGGGCAAGTTTATTAGAGAGCATGCGTAAAAGATTTGGAAATACCAATTTCGCTGGTATTGAAATCAAAACTTCACAAACAAACAAAAAATAAGCAACTGAGATTTATATTATCACTTTTTATTTTAATTTACTCCTCTAACTGAAGTCATGCACGCAGAATTATTTTTTCAGAAAATTTCAAACTGTGAAAGAGGCGTTGAAATATACTTTTTTCCCTTTTGATCATTGAAGACATTTTTTCAAAGAAAGTTCCATGTCTCCATACCTGTAATCATTTTCAATTCTGGATTAAATTCTGGGAACTCTAGGATTTTCAGTTTTAAAAAAATGTATTACTTTTTTAGCAGTAACAATTATTCATATAAAATGATAATTCTTTTATCTTATTTACATAGTTTTACTGTAGCTCTCTGAAAATTCAGCTAGAAGATCTCTAGTAAATATTACAAGGTATTCTAGTAGTATATTACAAGGATATTTCGCACATAATTTATTACATTTTATCATGCCTATAGGGCAGCGTTTCTCAACCTTTCAGTATTCGTGGCCCAGCTTTCAATCATAATTTTCACCGTCCCTCCCCCCGCTTACAATAAAATGTATACAACAATAATGTATATTGAGTATTTTGGATTCTGCTTTTAAATTATTTTTAACTAACTGCCAAAACAAGAGTAAAAGCGAGACAACGTTGACGAAAAAGCACATTTGGCATTCCCTCAAACGGGCGGTTAACAGATGAAGCGAATGAAAGCAGGGAAAATTTAAATATTATATTTGAAATGAAAGCCAAACAGGTAGATAACGTTATTAGAATATGAAAGTAGAAAAAAATTCGTTAATGAAAGTTAACCTAGACGGGGTGAGCTAAATTTAGAAACTGGGAATACATTTTTTCGAATAATAAAGGATGTAAAACAGAAGCATGACTAAACAAAAGAGAAAAAAAATAAGTAATGTTTGTGGAGGGAAATCCACACGACCGATGCCACCTCAAGCATGCGCAGAGCAAATATTTTCTCATAGGAATAAAGAAAATATTCGATTCTACTCGATCCTACCATCGCTATCGAATATATCGTGAATGTGTATGTTGTATATGTTTTCGTGTTAATTGCAATTCATCATATTAAATATTCACGGCAGCAGATTTATGCGGACTCATGGATAAATTTTTAAGTGGAAGTAAGCGAGCATTAGACGACAATCAAGCATCAACAAGTACACAGACAAGATTGTTTCCGAAAATAAAATCAAGAAAATATTGTCAAGAATACTTAAATTTTGGATTTCCAAGCACTGAAGTAAATGCAGAAGAAAGGCCCCAGTGTATCATTTTCTCAAAAATGTTGGCTTCAGACAGCTTGAAACCTAATAAATTTAAATGGCGTTTGGAAATAAACGCTTCATAGAGAGTACGTCAACAAACCCAGAGAATTCTTAGACATAAAATTAAAATCATATAAAAAGCAAAAATCATTTTTTAAAGAAACTTTGTCTGTGAATAAAAAAGCTTTAATTGCATCTTACAAAGTTTCATAAATAATAGCCAGATGTAAAAAACCTCATTGTTGAAGAGCTTATTTTGCCATCAGCAATTGAGATTGTAGAAATTATGTTTGGATATAATTTTTCAAAACAACTGCAGTCCATACCTCTTTCAAATGATACTGTTGCTCGTCGAATTGGTGATATAGCTGAAGATGTACAGTGTCAGCATTTCTCGAAGTTGTGTGACAAATTGTTTTCATTACAGCTTGATGAAGCAATAGATAGTAATAAAAAAGTTCATTTAATTGCCTATGTTCAATTTTGTGATAATATGTCAGTAGTAGAACTACTACTTTTCGGCAAATCAATAGATTTCAAAACCACAGCTCTCGCATTATTTGCTATTTTAAATGATTTCATGATCGAGGCAAATATAGAATGGAAAAATTGCTTCGGAATATGCACCGATGGTGCTCATTCAATGTCCGGAAGATTCCAAGGTATACAAGAACTTGTAAAACAAAAATCGCTTTAGTGCGTCTGGCATTGCATGATCCACAGAGAAGTTTTGCCTTCGAAAGAAATGAGTCCTGGTCTGAATATTCCGTTAACTACGGTTGTAACCGTACTAAATTATATAAAAATGAAACCCCTGAAATTTAGAATCTATTCCGTATTTTGTAAAGACATGGGTTCAGTATATTCAGCGTTACTATTTTATTGCGAGGCAAGATGGTTATGACGTGCGAAATTTTTACACCATGTGTATGAATTAAGAAAAGAAATCGCTATCTTCCTAGAAGAAAAAAACAGACCGGAGGCCGAGAATTTTCGCGATGGTTTGTTTATAATGAAATTGAGCTACTTGGTCGACATATTCTAAAAATTAAATAACTTGAATCTTCAATTCCGAGGAGCAAATACATATATGATGGATACGAGTGATAAAGTTAATGCGTTTTGTAGAAAATTGGAATTGTGGAGCAGAAATTTAAAGCAAAAATGCCTAATAATGTTTGCAAATGTGAATGATTGTAAGAAAACATACAAGGCTGAAGAAGAACATGTAAAAGTTGTTTTTGTAACCATTGAAAATTATTTAGTCATGCTGACAAAGAATTTTAAAAGGTGTTTTCTTGCTGACGACAAACTGATAGAAAGTTACTAGTGGGTTAGGGACCCATTTCATAAGACTTCCAAAGGACTCTCAATTGATGAGGAAGAAAAATTCATAGACTTCACGACAAGTGGCGAAACTAAAAGACAATTTAGTAATAAATCACTATTTGAGTTTTGGGCAGGAGTAGAGGATTTTTCTGCAGTAAAAATATGGGCATTTTGCATTCTATTACCACTTTCATCATCCTACCTTTGTGAAACTGGATTTTTTGCTTTGGCTTCTTTGAAGACAAAATACAGAAACAGAACTGAAAGTGGCTATTCCTAATATTCCTTCTGAAAACTTCCTTCTAAAAACTTTGCTCTGAAAAAAAAGGCCCAAGGAAGTCACTAATAATTATCAAATTTGTTTTTAATTTAGTATGTTTTGATTATGTAAGTTTTGATTTAGTAAGTTGTTTTATTTTAATAAGTTTTTAAATATGTCAAAATGTATTTTGTTTTCTATGTGTGTGTGTGCTTTTCTTTCAGTCAGTTAATCATTTTTTAAAAATATTTTCTCTTGGATATTCTCGCGTCCCCCTAAGGGTCGCGCCCTACAGATTGAGAATCGCTGCTATAGGGAATGTTTAGTCTTTTTATTCAGATTTCATTTTCAAAAATTATTATAAAATAATGAGGTCCATAAATTTGGGAAGGGGGGGGGTAAGATGAGAAATTATTGAAGAGTATGCTGGCAAATTTTGGGCAGAACATTATCACTGGTTTTAAAATTAACTAGCATTGAAATACTATGCATTAGTAGCCCTATGATCTTGGAAAAAATGATATATAATTTGAGTAAATTTTAGACCATCATTTTAGGAATTATTGAGGACTTTTACCTATTCTATTTATTTTTATTGTGAATAATTGTAATATCAAAAAAAATCAAAATACAATATTAATACATAAGACTAGATTTGCATGGCGATTTGATAGATTGAAAATGGGATTTGGCCATTCTAGTTCTTTTATTGAAGTGAGAGTTATGATAAACCAATTCCCTCGAAGCTCATTGTATTTATTGAAATGGATTGAAAAATACTCATAAATTATTTATATATATATAAGAGATCTGACAAAGGGCCCAATTCTAAATAATGACTTAATATGTATTATCAAACTTCTCTAACTGTGCCAATTGGGAAACTTCTGTTTTCGTATAGCAATAGGTGGTTTTAAAGAAAAGCATAAGATTGGTTCTATTCGATAAAGACATTGCCTAATGTTATTTTTTCTACTGTAAGATGAGGATAAGTATTGAGGTTCGAGGTCTGATTTCCTCAAAGGTTTGTTTTTTCATCAGGATCTAGTGCGTGTTACGTTTCGAAGGTTCTCACAATTTTTTTGTCTGTTGCATTACATACAAGTATTTATTGTATGATTGAAAATGCTTTAAATTTAATAATTTGCATCAATTCATCTATTCAAAAAACTGATTTTACAAACCTAATTTTTACATGCTCCCAAACAGCATCATTACATTTTTCCTTAATTATACATACGAAAAATAGTTATGATTTCCTATCTGTCTTTATATTTAACCCTTTAATCACCGTACGCATATGATGATTAAGAGGTAAGGCATAGATGAAATAATACAATTATTTTTAAATTTGATTGATATATAAAAAATGCAGTGTTTCCCATTTAGTCTAACATAGATATGAAAATGATGTTTGGGTATTATATGCAATTTAATGTAGAATTTGAGTCGAATTCTGCAGATATGGACTTAAAACTCATAAATTGAAATTTAGTAATTTGATGGCCCTATAATCCGATACAAGAATTGCGCATTGTCTATAATTTCCTCACGCAAATATGAGCTTGATCAAATTAATTGCATTGCATAATTTCCATGGTTTTAAATGAAAAATAATTAAAAAATTCCGTCTATGTTTAAATCCTAAACCGTCAGATACATATACCATATCGAAATATATAGGCATCGAGATATAGGCATTTGCCAAACATAAAAGTTTAAATCATTCAATGACGCTGTAATTCCATAAATTGCAATAAGTATTAAATAAGTAAAATTGCATTTTTTATATATTTTAAATTAAAAACAACTTACATTTTCCATTTTTCTGCTTTTTCTGTCAGTCGCTGTTCTCATATGTAATACAAGCATCGAATTGTCACTTCAAACTAAAAATGGAATTAGATAATACATTTGCATTATAATTCTATACAAAAATACCGAATTTTCTACAAAACTTTTAAATGTATTTGTTCGAAATCAGCACCATTGTAATTTTAACATGTTTTTAAAATTACAAAAAAAAATCCATCTGCTTTTTTTTAAATCTTTAATTATAGAGTCCTTGCCTTATACAGAGAACGAATCATCATTTCTGAAAATTGTCAGTCAATCGAATAATCTAAAGACGCTTTTAATTGAATAATTGCGTCTAATAACCATGATAATTAGACTCAAAATTTACTCATATTTTACAAACATCACAGCTATTTTGTGTATTCTTAATTGAATCAATAAGATATCCTAGTCCTGTAACTCAAAATGTCATTTGATAAAATAAAATTTAAAAAAATGGCAAAAGACATAGAATGCCATATCGTAAACCCTAATATGTCAAAAATGTCAATAAATCAAGGCTGATTTGCAACAACTAGAAAATTTGCTTATTTCGATATTGCGCTGATACATTCGAAATTGAATATATCTATTTGAATAGTGATTTCCTACTTCAGAATAGAAATCTAAAATCACATGTATTTACACGTTTGTAAAAAGGAACAAACATTAATATGACTGTTTATTAGAGAGACCATTTAAGGCGATATTAATGGCATTAAAAACAGACTATAATATTATCGTTCAGTGATTTATAGCTCGAATTAATCAAATTCTTTGACTCCCAATGTGACGGTAAGAAATAAATCTATTAAATTAATTTTACGCAAACTGCGTACACCGGCACAATAATCCATACCTTTACTTGAATTTATGCCGCGTTTACACTCAGACAGCAAGTAGGCAGCGCATGCGTAGGAAGAGACTGATTTATGTTTGCCACAACTTCATAATATAGATTTAAGCCTTCCATGCTCGGCTACACGAAGAAACATGGTAAAATAAAAAGCTTTTAAGGTATCTAAATTTGGATGAGGGTAGAAAAAATGACAAATAAAATGAAAATAAGAAACAAACTTCATATCAGAAAGAATAAAGAGCAAAAAATATCGGAATTAATCTAAAATAAATAATTAAATTTTTCACTCCAAAGCAATCGCTAAATTCTACAAACGCATGCACAGTAAGAAAAAAAAATACAATACAGCGTCCAGGAGTTGTCACATCGGGACAAATACTTGCCATAGAACGAACAACATTTTTCAGTCTTTCTACGCATGCGCTACCTATTTTCCGTCTTATAACTGGCCAAGTGTAAATCCGGCATCACATAAGTTTTGATATCCTCTATGTACAGTCGATATAAATCTAAAGTAGGTGAGATTTTCTCATAAATAAGGCAGGCATTCATTTCGCTCAAAAACTGCGGTCATAAATAAATCCTCTATAGTCCCGAAAACATTTTATATCTATTATAAGTAATAAGAATATTAATTTATTTACAGACAAAACATGAGAAAATATAAATAAGAATATATTTAATGACTAATACATAGTTCCAAACGATTTTTTTTTAAGTCAATGAAATTGATTTATTTTTGACTGAAACGATGCCAGCAAGGGAATAGAATTCTCCAATGGATTCTGAATCGGAAAGAAAGTTAAATTGCGACAATAAATAAATGATGCTGTTTTTTTTAGTCCAAACTTTCATGGTAAATGTTTGTGGCAAAATATTTAGCGATGCATAAAATGAAAGGATTTTTCAATTCGCATGCTTTGAAAAGCATGACACAAAGTATCCAGAAAGGCGAAAGACTTTCTTGTTAATATGGAAGAAATAGATTTATTCTTATCTTGCAGACTTATTTGATGCATTTAGAATGGAATATAAGTTTTTTTAATGGATGACTGTAGTTCAACAGAAGATATAAAGTACTTATATATTCATAGAAAGCAATTTTTTGATTACCTTCTATTGAAACATCAATCTTTTTAATAAATTTAAAAAATTACAAAAAATTAAAGTTTTATTACACTTTTTATTTAATAAAATATTAAAAAAATATTTCAACTTATTATATATTGTTATAGCCAAACTGGCAACAAATTGTTCCATCAAGAAATTTGACTATCTTTGACTTATGTTAAATATCATAAGTATTTTAAGCATGCAAATTATGTTAAAAATAATAACTATGTTATTTTAATTGTTATGCTAATTATAGCCATTGAACATGCACAATATTTTTGTAAAATTTTGCAAGTACCATCCTAATTAAACTAAGGCTCATGATAATGTAGAGCAGTCAAAATTGTAACTTGTATATTTTAAAATTGAGAATGTTATTTTTAACTATTGCCTTACACCTGAGGTTCAGCTCTGACATAATGAATATAATGTTTGATTCCTTAGCTTTCAAAAGAGTAAGAAATAATTCAATATTTTATGAAATTCAATAATAATTTCAAGATATTCGCGTGAATCAAATAATGAATCACTAAATTAGACAATTGCGATATTCAACAATGAAGATATAAAAGATAGTCAAAATATTCAATATTTGACTAAAGAATGAAAACGATCTGTATTCTGTTGACAAAATGAGAAAACATTTTTTTTTTAAATTTTGAAAACAACTTTTGAAAAATAATAATTAAACCGCAGGGGAAAATATTGCAACGCCAGTACATTGATATTAATAAAAAATTTTACCTTTAAGGAAACTTAAAAATAATTTTTTGCTATACGATATTTGAACATTGTCTCTGTTTTTGATTAGGAAATAATTTATACAGTTTTCAGAAAGTAACGCTTTGCAACACTTTTATTTAATTCAAATATAACTTTATTTTTGCAATATTTAGGCAAAATTTCATCATCACTTTTGTTTCCCGGTTTTAAATTTATATCAAGCATTTTTTCCCTTCTTTTGAAGTAAAATTTATCTTTGTTTAGATCAAATTAGAAATATATGTTTAATTATTATATCTGATAAAAGCAAAGAAACAATGAAATTAAATTAAGATCACTTTTTCGTTTAGTACGGTATATGTTTCTATTGTTATGTTTAAGCCATTTGGAATTAATCGATTATATGAAATTAATTTAAAACTCCCGCCGAAATTGTTGTTGCGATTATTTACTTTGATTATGAATTTGTGTTTCCAGATTTTTTAATTATATTTATCTAAACTCTGAAACAATCATTATAATCAATTTGTGATTTGAATTTCTTTCATAAAATGGTTAAAATGATTATCTTATTATATGTTTATGAATTAAAAGAAAGTTATTTTACTCGATATGTATCATTCTAATAAAAATAGCACTTTTCAATGCACATTCTATTAATATCCTGTAATTATCAAATTTTGCACATTTCTGTGTTTTTAATCATAATGCACTACTTTAATAAAATTTTAATTAATAATTAATGATAAAATAAATGAAAATTTCATTTAAATTGTCTGGTAAGAAAACTGAGAAAAATATTTATAAACGGAAAATAATGAAAATAAAGATGTCACTATTTACTATTAATAAAATATTGTTTTAAGAAACATTTTTAATTTTTTTTAAAGTATAGTCTTATAAATATACATAGAAATTTTTAACAAAATACTTTTCTGAAACATCATTATTAATAGAAAATAAATATTTACTATAAAAAACTGTTAATTATTTATTAGACACTCCTTATGAATTAAACTTAGTTCTAAGATAATGCATATTTAAAAGAATTAAATCAATATTCTACTAGAGAAACTATTTTTCATTTATATAGGATCTTATAAAATCATTGATAATTTTTTCATTCTATAATCAATATATTAAGCTATTGATTTAACAGGATAAGAATTTTTAATCGATATGTAATAGATCGCTTTGTTTTATATTTATCACTTTATTTATATAATATCTATACTTATAATAAAGCTCAATGTGTGTGTGTGTGTGTTGGCGCTTTACAGGCCAGACCATTCAACCTACAGCTACCAAATTTGGCACGTGTATACCTTGGAGGCCGGGAATGTGCACCTGGGGGTTATTTTTTCGAATTTTTAACTAAAATTTTATTTATTTAAAAATTAAGCGAAATTTTGACGTGTTTCTGCTATAACTTCCGAAAATATTACCGCACAAAAAAGATTTTTAAATGAAGTTAAAGATCAAGAATTTATCTTTTAAATGATAATAATGTTTTAATCTTAAAATTAAATTTCTATTTTTAATTAATTTTTAAATAAATATTTTAATTATGTTTTTCAATAATTTTTTTCGTAAAAAATAAAAATTAAAATTAAGCACGTTTCACATTCATGGGAAAAAATTAGCTTTTTTCAAAGTGTTGCCATCACATTGATTAAAGCTCCAATTAAAAATAAATTAAATCTTTTCGGAAATGAAATCTGCAAAAATATAATTTTCGGCACGTGTCTGTTGGAAAGGAAACAAATATGAAATATTATATTTTCTAAAAAATAAATTCAAGAAAAATTATTTTATGATCTTTTACACTCTCTCTACAGGGTGTTTATTCAGTCCCGGATCCATTTTGATATTTAATGATAAAATAATGAAGATGTAAACAAACTCATGGCATTTATTGATGGAATAACTCACATATTTTTCTTTTCAGGTTTGAATATTTTTACTTTTGTAAATATCGTCTGCGCGTGTTTTTAATTTCAGATAATTTCATTTCCCAGTCTAAATATCTGTACTTTTCTAAATATCGTCTGCTTATTAATCGCATTTTTCTCTCTTTTGTTTTTGGCAACTATTGAAATGTTATGTTTACTTTTGATGTGTTTGTTCTATGTAGTATTTTTGTATGTGATGTTTTATTCGAGCGGATATTAAGGAGAATGCATACAAAACAAGAGAAATCCCAGATTTTATGGTGGTTCATAGAAACGAAATAGATAGTGCAAGCACAGAGAAATTTCAGAATAATTTACCAAAAAGATCCTCCATCCAAAAACAGCATCTTGCGGTGGAAAAAATTTTTTTCTAGAAATTGGAAGTATTGCAGATAAGAAACGTTGTTAATTTCCAATGAACTAAATCAATCACTTAAACTGACTGATTTATGAAAATTTGAATATCACTATTCAATAAAAAAAGGATAATTTTAGATTTTTCATCGATCGCTTCAAAGAAAATACGCCAATCAGCGCGCAGGTTTCTCAAGATAAATGGACCTAAGATTATGAAAATGTTGAGTTTTTCTAAATTTTTAACATTCAAAACTTTATAAATAAGTCTTAGTTGATCGCGGAAAATAAAAACATTCATTCATTTATTTAAAATTTGGCGTGTCCAGAATATTTCTTAGAATATGATACTTTACAGCATTAAATTTAGACTTCATAATTTTTGAAATATATTTATAAGCAGGAACAAAATATTATTATTGATTTCATTTCAATCCTTTTGAAAGCAAAACTAAAAATGAATTTTATGCTGAATCTGAGAAATTTTTGTTGAATTATTCTTTGAGATAATATATAAATTATGAAAAATATTTTGTAGTTCACATAAAACGTAAATACTGAGCAATTCTGTTTGCAATACTCATATTCAATAATAATAATAATAATAATAAATAAATAAATAACAATAAAGATGATAAATAAAATAAAACGCTTGGTTTTATTAAAAAATATCTTTCTATTAATTGCAATTTCATCATTTCCACTTTAAATTAAATTTGTAGTTTTACCGGAAATAACAACAAATTAGCAAATTATAAATAGTAAATTGAACGAAACGTTCTAAATAACAGTATAAGTTTGGTATGACTATCAAAATTTGGAGTTTAAGAATGTTTTGTTTGAGAATCTATTAAGAGACAAGTTACTTTAAATATTTAATTGAAAATAGTAGCGAGCGGTAATACTGCCGAACCGGCTGATCGCTAAAGGCGGTTAATAATATTATAAATTAAAATTAAAATACAGAATTCTAAATAATTAAAACGTAATATCAATATGAGATATATTTGACTGTGATTTTCTTTTAATAAGTTACATTCCTTTTTAATAAGAAAGTTATAAATAAAGCATATAATTTTCTAAACAAACAAACGATCAATTATAGAATAAAGAAGAAGAGTAATTATGCTTGCACTTCATTTTCTTTTTAATTAAAAAAGTCGAAATTACCGTACCGAAATTCAGCCACTTTTCTATATTATATATATATATATCACAATATTTTCTTAATTTATCACAATATTGATACCGAATAAAGAAAATAATTTATTTCAAAACATTCATTATAATAAAAATAATTTTTTTCTTATATCAAAGAAAAAATGAAATGAAAATAAAAGAAATAATTAGCGTTTTTTTTTTTTAATTATCCTTCATCGGGAATAAAAATAAAGCAGAAATTTATTTAAAATATCGTCTGAGTTTTTAATGTCTATTCTAAATAAATCCGTAAAAAAACCTTGTTGAATTTACAATTCTAAAACTTTTCGTTACTATAAATATCACAAAAGGATATCTTGTTTTTAACCGTTGTATTCATCCTTTTAAAAGATATGATTCTAGATTATAAGATAATTATGCTGCTCATTGAAATCAATCAACCAAATGAAACATATCTACATTCTAATTTTATGTTTTAATTTACCTAAGAGAATATTTTGAAATCTGCTTCTGTTGCCCAAATGCTCAATATTACAATCCATTAGGAAATTTTAATTCGGAAATTACCTCCGAGTTAATCATATGAAAGTTTCATATCCAGTGTTACTTCTTTGTTTGTTCTACTTTAATATTACCAATCCAGCCATTATCAACAGAAACAAGCATGGTGCGCTGCAATATTCGTTATAAGAGGAATCCAAATTATCTATAAAGATTTGAAGTCATTATGTGTAATTAGCTAATGAATAGTTTGATATTATATTCCTACTCCACCATTTAGTTTTAGGATGTTATTTTCTGAACCATCTTCATATATACTCATATTATTTCAAATTATGATATAAAGAATTTGTGAAATTTAAACTTTTACTGTATACTCTATATTTTACTTTTTAATTTCACCCACGGTTTACTATTTGAGTTTAAAATAATATATTTATACCTTCATATGTCTTCAACTTTTCTTTACTGCTAAGATGAATGCATTCCGGTGAAAGAGGATCAAATCATTTGAAATAATATTTCTGGACTATTCTAGAATATTTGCAGTTTATATCTTGATATAACACCCTTACATTTTTTAAAAAGTTGGTATTTGCTAAATGATGGTTAAATATTGAAAGCACTACTTCATTTATCATTTGGTCTTGGTTGGATTCATTATCGAACGTCTCAAACATGATACTGAGGCTCACAGCTTAATTTTTTAATGGATAAGAAATTCATTTAAATTTTAGCAATTTCACTTTAAAAGTATTATTATTATATCGAAATAACAAACCCAGCTCTAATACAAGAAAGATGTGGTGTTTCAAAGAGCTGAAAATGTCACAGGAGGATTAGGTAATTCTAAGATTAGGTAACCTTTGTATCGAAACATTCATAAATCTGTAATACGAATATTACAAGGTAGGGAATAAAAAAATGTTTTAATAAAATCAATAATGCTGTCGATGATAAAGCCATTTAGATTTCCTGTAAAAATAACAAATGAATAACCAGAAAACATACATGTATATTTTATAATCAATAGTTTAATGGCAAATCCTTTGTTAATTAATGAAAAAAGCGAGGAACTTAAAAAAAAAAAAGGTTTTTTCGAAATCTATGCATATTATTTAAAGATAAAACTCAATCTCAATTCAATAATTTCTAGTATTCATTTTGAATACTAAACATACGGGAAAATATTGGATATCACGAAGGGATAGATAGTTTCATAAATGTGATTTTAAAATAATATAACTTATAAGTCGAGTGTATTCTTATAAAAAATAAATGCTTTTGTGAATTTTGAATTAATTAAATGAAATGTAATTTTTTGCATTTATTTATTCTGGTAAAAATTAAGTGAATTTCGAAAAATTATAAAGAAAAATACATACTGAAAAGGCAGTATAACTGATTCTTTGAGAATTCTACACTTCCACAAAACCAAGGAAAAGAAACAATTAACATTTCAGGCGTTAAATTGATTTGCCTCAAAGAAAAATCGCGAATATAATCTAAGAAAAATATTTATTATACAGAGATAGAATTATAAAAAATAAATATAGTTATTTATAATATTATTTTTTCCCAAGTGACATCTGGAATAGTAAAAACGTACAAATGTATTGTAAGAGTAATGTAATTTGCTAAAATACCATATTCTTTACTCTTTAAATTCAGCAATCACCTGCCATGCATTTCTTAGACAAAATTTGAAACTGATACCGTGACAAAGAGCTATAAAGGTTGCAAAATGTAAACCAAGAATAGTTTTTAAAAAAGGAAAAGAAAAAACCCCAGGTGGACACGTTTTTTCTACCTCTGTATATTAATGTCTTTATTCATAGCATAAATATGGCTTTTCTTAGAATTTTTTTCGGAATGATAAATGGAATTTTACTTTATTTTCAAAAAAATATAGAATGAAAATAGGCTGTGCTCAAGAATCTGAAAAAAGAATATTTAAAATTAAAAGAAAAATGCAATGGAACTTTTTCTATTAATACATAAAGGCTTGTTATTTATTATAAAAATCTATTTTAAGAGAATATTTACATTTTTAGTTTTTAATCATTTTCTATTTATTACCAAAATACTATTATAAGATTTTTTTTATCGAATGGCAAATTATGTGTTTGTTATTTTGAAGACTCAAGACTGAATTATGGATTCGTTTAACAATAAAAAACAAAATGACAAATTTAGTTTTGAATTAATTAAATATTTTAGATTTCTTTTCACAAAAAAATTGCTAAATTCTTTTAACTTATTAAATCATATGATATGATTATGTATGTGCTTGGTTTAAAAGATTTTAATCCTTTAGTTCTATATCTTAGGCTTGATCTTATGACTAGTGATTTTAGATCTTATGACTAATCGTTGTCAAATTCACTTTTTTATTCACTTGCGTATTTCTTAAAAGGTTTTTCTTTTGTCTTTTTAAACAGATGAGAACGTTTTATTAGAAACGATGTTTTAAAGTTAGTACTTTTCTTTTAAAATTATATATATATATATATATATATATATATATATATATATATATATATATATATATATATATATATATATACAGTGT
>JAPMOR010044565.1:129395-171568 GCA_026543865.1 Argiope aurantia
AATAAATAAATGAACATGTACAAAAATGTTTTGGGTGTGTTTCATATTTAAAGTTAGTAACAATTATTACATAACATACATTTTGTCAAAATATTAAAATATTAATTTAATAAAAATACAATTGTTTATAACGGAGCAAAAAATAGCTCACATAAGTGATGGGACACTTACTTTTCCATCAAATATTTATCCAAAAATTTTACTTTTTAAAAGGTTTTAATACTTTGTTGGATTTCCTTTTAATTTTAAAACATGATTTAATCTTCTTGGGATGGATTCGACTAATTTTTTTGTGATTTCTGGAGGGATTTTACCCCATTCTTCTTGAAGAACCGATTTTAATTGTTGTTTTGAAGAAATGGTGTGTTTGCGAATTCTTGATTCTAATTCTTGCCAAATATTCTCTATGGGATTTACGTCTGGAGATTGTGGTGGGGTTTTTATTATTTCAGGACATTTATACAGCAGCCAGAGTCTAACATTCAAAGCAGTGTGCTTGGGGTCATTGTCCTGGTCGAATTTAAAATCGTTATGAAGGTTCAATTTTCGTGCTGAAGATTTCAAATTTTGCTTTAAAATGACAATATATTTGTACTGATCCATTATACTGTCAATAAAAAAAAAGATTACCAACTCCAGCGGACGACATACACCCCCATACCATAACTCCTCCACCACCATGTTTTACTGTTGGCACCATTTTCTGTTTGCGAAATTCTTCCCTGTGTTTTCTCCACACCAAGATTCTACCATCAGAACCAAATATATTACATTTACTCTCATCAGCAAATATAACTTTATTCCAGTAATCAGAATTCTTATTTATGTTGGATTTTGCGAAAGCTAGTCTGAGATTTATATTCTTTTCACTTACGAGGAATTTTTTCCTGGCTACTCTACCGTGATATCCAGCAGATCGAAATACCCTTCTAACAGTCTCAGGAGTAACAATTATTCCATATAATGCTTGTAAATCAGCAGCAACCTTAGTAGCACTCTTTCTTGGATTTTTTTTAAACATTTCGAACGATAATTCGCTTTATTCCATTGGATAGCTTTGATGGTCGGCCAGGTCTTCTTTTATCCTGAATAATATGATTCTCTTTATATCGTTTAATGATATTGAAACCTGTTGAATGACTCAAGTTAACTGTTTCAGCAGTTTTTCTAATAGATTTTCCATGTTCAATATGCAAATTAATAACTAATTTTCTAATTTCAGGCGAAGTTTCTTTTCGTTTAGCATTCATGGCTGCACAGTGCTAAAAAACACAAAAATTCCAAAACATTCTGGAGAGAAATACTGCAGACGATTTTATAAAATATTGCCGCTTGCTTTTGAGTAAAAATAAAACCATCAAAAATATTTTTATTGCATATTTCAGAAGATTTTTTGCTGCATATCTAATGGTGTCCCATCACTTATGTGAGCTATTTTTTGCTCCGTTCTAAACAATTTTATTTTTATTAAATTAACAGTTTAATATTTTGATAAAATGTATGTTATGTAATAATTGATACTAAATTTAAGTATGAAACACACCCAGAAAAAATTTGTACATGTTTTTTTAATTTATTTTATTACAATTTCCTTTTGTAAAGCACAAGTGTCCCACCACTTTTGTGAGACACTGTATGTATATACATATATATATATATATATATATAATGATTATCGTTTGTGCTTAACTTTAAATAATGAGTAATTGAAATAATAATGGATGGATAATCGGAATCGTTTGTACTAGAACCAACAAACTCGCGCTTACGTATATATTATCAAATATTGTGTTACAAAATGCGAAATATTCATAATAGTTAAGAGTTCCACGGCATTTTATTGATAATTTATATACTTTTTTTCAAGCATATGGTATTTATTGATGATTGAAACATATTTAAGTGATTTAATTTGAAAGAAATGTTATTATAATTAATTAATTGTAAATTGAAACTTTTCTATCTCATGCAATAACTATCGTTACTATGCCCAGTTAGTTCAAGTTGTTTATCGAATATATCGAAACATATCCAATGTAGGCGCCGTATTACTCGAGATAGTAAGAAGAACAACAGAATTCCATAGCGATTGATGATCTATATGTAGCACCTGCTTATTTAATGTGTGCATAGAAGTAACAGTATAGAAGTGAGTTTAAGTTTTAATAGTAGCATACAAGAGAAACAGAGAACAATTCTCTAAAGGCAATGTAAGTCTGATATATTCATTGTGTGATTATTCCAAATATTAAGATTCCAGCAATTAGACCAATTTCGTTGTGGTCTCCATGGAGATGCAATATATCAGTATCCAGATATACATGTAAGAAGCAGTCAATCGATGATGATTGAAACAATGCATTAGATCATCATATCAGATACACTGCTGACAAATGTGAAGTAATCAGCGGCTACCATATAATGTCAGAAATAGGTGTAAGTCATTTCTTGCTAGAAATATAAAGATAATCCTACAGATGCATATATTCGAAATCCAAATATTGCAGCAACACGGGCTTCAAATAAATCATATATTTCTTATTACTTACTTGAAAGGTCAATAGTGAATGCGAAATAAAATAATACGCTTAGTGACAAAACTGGCATTTATCTAAAAATATTTCTTATTTTCATTGATGGTTCCTGTTGAGTAGTGAAATAGATATTCTCCTTTTCATTAGCAAGCATTGGTTTGTTTTTCTTTGGCGATAAATTTCCGTAATTTCCTGCAATTTTATTTTTACTCGATTAATTTTAGTAAATTTTCAATGCGAAAACGAATTTTTATTATGATTATTATGATTAAAGTGGTAATTTGAAAATAAGTTTGTAAAATATCTGAATTGCATTTTTAGCTCTTGTAGAAATTAATGTAGGAAAAAGACAATTTATGAAAGAACATAATTTTTAAAAAAAAATGCAAATAGTATAAAGATGAATTTCGAATCTGGTCAATGAAATAAAAATATTATTAATACAAATTCTGACGACAAATTTGCTCACGCCAATTATTGTCCTTTTAGGTTGTAAAAGAATTAATATGTAATGCATTTAAATACATAGTTCAGCTTTTTATTTGACATGATTGTAAAATATGAATTCAAATGAATCATAAAATTCATATTCAAAAATATTTCAAACTGAATTAAAAATATTATTAAAAGTGAATGAATAAACTGTACAAAGACTCATATAAAAGAAAAGATAATTTTTTGAATTTTAAGATAATTTATAGGTCTATTTTTATAAAATAATTGTGTAGGAAGATATGACCACGGATTTCTGTTATCAAGTCGCACTGGTGATAGCTAAGCCTGCTTTTGAGTTCTATTGAACTTAGTTTGAAACATCTTTCCTCTTTCTTTATTTCAGTATGCAGGATTTAAGATGCGAAGTATTATGCTTCTCCTGGATGCAATGCAGGGCGGAGATAGTTTTTATGTGGTTACCTTGTTATTGCAATAGAAATTCTTATGTCACTTTAGTCAGATTTAAATCATTTATTGTCCATGCACTTCCCAACAAGGCATTTCTTAGTAAGAATTACCGACTTAGGCAAAATCATTGCAGGTAAGAAAAAATTGTCTTTCTAAATGGACTGAATGGAACTGCAGTATATGTTTTTAATGAAAAACTCAAATATCTTTCACTGAATATCTATCACTGTTTTATTCATAATATTTATAAATATGTAAATAAATCCTTAAATGATTTAAAATACATATTAAACTTTATTTGATGCATCATTGCGTCATATTCTTAATTATTTTAATTAAATTTAAATTATAAAATATTACGTATAACATGACCAAGAATCGATGCAAATAATAATATTGCACTACAACCTAAATTTAGGTCCACTATCTGAGAAGCTTTCACAGAGCAAGCTGTTTTATCATTTGTTCATTCAACTTTCAACAGCCATTTTGAAATAGGATAAATATTGATTCACAATATTATCGTTTGCTTTTACTTCTGATATTTTTTGATATGTTATTGCAGCTACGAAAAATGCAAATGTGTAATGATGCAATGTTTTTGAAAATAATTGGAAAAAAATTTGAAAAAAAGATTGAAAAAAGGAACATTTGACAAACAACACAGAAGAAAAAGAGTGTTTTTTATTATTTTTTTTAAATTGTAAGTAGCCACATTATTTTCTACCGATACTGTATGGCGTGTTGTCTTATTAGGCTTAATTTAAATTTACTTATAGATCTATTATAAACTAAGAAAAAACAGCTATAATTAAATGAATTCATTATATTCTCACAATGAAGTAATGTAATCAAAAAATGTTGGATGTATTCCAAGGATAATACAGCTTATTGAAATTGTATTATAATTTATTCTTGCAGTCTGCCAAATTTATTTTGGAATTATTTAAATATCAATGCTTTAATTATTATTAATTTTCCCCTATTATTTTTGAATAGCGAGGAAGTATCAGGCTGTTAGTTTTTTGTCATTATTCCAAGATTCGTATAAGCTAAACATTTAATTATATTTTTTCATTTAAAGTTTCTAATAGTTAATATAGTTAATATCTTAATACTTCAAAAATTTAATTATTAATAAAAACAACGGTGCATACTTCTACCAGGAACCTGACATAAGCAGATGTTAGAAAAGCAAGAAAATTACACAAGTCTGGAAGTGTAACAGTAGTGTAACAGTATAAATGAGATTATTGGATATTATTTCTAACAAAATAACTAACTATTTTTGTTTAGTACAGTCTTTACAAGAAATTACGTCATTTTAAAATTATAATAATAGTTTAGATTCTTTAGAAAGTATGCAGATATTTTTTGATGTAAACAGTAAAATTGAAATAAAAGTTTTAGATACTTTTATAAAAATATAATAGCGAATTAAAATATTATATATATAATAATCATCAAGCTAGATTTTTTTGAGACGAATAACTTTGATAAATAGTTATACAGTTTAAAAATATGTAAGTAATTGAAAATGAACTTATAATAACAGGTATAATTCAATTTCATTTCTCTATCTATACTTATAATAAAGCTCAGTGTGTGTGTGTGTGTGTGTGTGTGTGTGTGTGTGTCTGTTGTGGCTCTACAGGCCAGACCATTCAACTTACAGCTATCAAATTTAGCACGTGTATACCTTGGAGGCTGGGAATGTACACCTGTATTATTTTTTCGAATTTGTAATTATAATTTTATTTATTTAAAAATTAAGCGAAAATTTGGCGTGTTTCTGCTATAACTTCCAAAAATATTACCGCACAAAAAGATTTTTACATCAAGTTAAAGATCAAAAATTTATCTTTTAAATGATACCAATGTTTTAACATTAAAATTAAATTTCTATTTTTGATAAATTTTTAAATAAATATTTTATCTATATTTTTCAACAATTTTTTTCGCACAGAATAAAAATAAAATTTAAACTGCACGAGCACGTTTCGCATTCATGGAAAAAATTAGCTTTTTTCAAAGTGTTGCCATCACATTGATTAAAGCTCCAACGAAAAATAATGTAAATCCTTTTGGAAATGAAATCTGCAAAAAATATAATTTTCGGCAAGTATCTGTAGGAAAGGGAACAAATATGTTTTTTCAACGTCTTGCCATCAAATTGATTAAAGCTCCAACTAAAAATAAATTAAATTTTTTTGGAAATGAAACCTGCAAAAATATAATTTAATTAAAAAATAAAGTTATTTTATGATCTTTTACACTCTCTATATTATTAATTCAATAAATCAGTTTTATTTTAAGGCAAGTTTTGTTTAATATGAACAGGATATCCATTCAAATCAGAGCCACACAGCTAATTTTTAAACCTTTAGTAGGAAACAGATCTGCTAAAATGGGCTAAAGGGAAAATGATTATATTTTATGTAACTTGATTCAATAAATGCTCTAATAAATAACGAATTTTTGATTTTACATAAAGCTTCTGCTGTGGAAATCACGATTAACAAAATGTTCTTGAAACACTAATATTTTACATAAAAAGAGTTAATTTCCAATCAACTAAATCTATCACTTAAACTGACTGAGTAAGGAAAATTTGAATATCACTATTCAATAAAAAAAGGATAATTTTAGATTTTCCATCGATCGTTTCAAAGAAAATACGCCAATCAGCGTGCAGGTTTCTCAAGATTAATTGACCTAAGATTATGAAAATATTGAGTTTTTCTAAATTTTTAACATTCAAAACTTCATAAATAAGTCTTAGTTGATCGTTGAAAATAGAAAGATTAATTACCGAGCGATTCTGTTTGAAATACTCATATTCAATAATAATAATAATAAATAAATAACAACAAATATAATAAATAAAATAAAACGCTTGGTTTTATTAAAAAATATCTTTATATTAATTTAATTTCATCATTTCCACTTTAAATTAAAGTTGTTTTATCGGAAATGACAACCAATTAGCAAAATATATATAGTAAATTGAACGAAACGATTTAAACTACAGTATAAGTTTGGTATGACTATCAAAATTTGAAGATTAAAAATGTTTTATTTGAGAATCTATTAAGACACCAGTTACTTAAAATATTTAATTGAAAATTGTAGCGAGGGGTAATACTGGCCAACCGGCTGGTCACCAAAGGCGGCTAGTAGTTATACAAAAGAGAGATTCAATACGTATATTATTTTAGCTTTTAAATACTTTTTTGATATATCATTACTTCTAATATGAATACAATTTCCATTTGGGTTTGGAAATATAGTTCATAACACTTTCGTTGGATACAAGAAATGGTAAGAAAAATCAATATATAGTTTGCTTGCATTTTCAGAGTATGAATCTTAAAAAACTGTACATATAAGAAAATTACAAAAAAATATTCATTGTAATTTATATAATTGTTTTTCTTTCGCACTCTATTTGCATGAGTAATACGTATTTACAATTGAAATGTATCACTTATTAACTATTAATTAATTTATGAATAATCTACTCAATTTTATTCTTTAAAATGAAAAAAAATGAAGAGGTAAGATTCAAAAGCAAATATTTTCCTTAAAAAATAATTTTTAATTATAAGTTAATTATTCTTTGAAAACTATTTCGATTTTCATTTCAATAAAACTTATTCAATAAATTAAATAATGTTTTACATTTTGTGCAAATTTTTTTATCATGTTATATTTTCTTCATGAGGGTATTTATTATTTCAACAAGGAGCAAATGAAACGAATCAATATAATATTAAATTTATGGAATAAAAGTCATTTCAAGAATTTATATGGTTTTTTTCATGAAAATAAATTTCAGTATTCTGAAAGGATGTATTGGGGAAAAAGAAACATTATCTGGTATTATCACAATTTAGGAATAAAATTATTGTCTCAATGTATGATTATTGAATTATTATGACTATATTGTCTCATTTAATATTTCAAATATTTCTACTGTCACTGTTTTTATAAAAAGAAGTGAATGACTAACACAAAAACTCATAAAATTGTCTTTAAAATACTGTTTAATTAAAAAAAAAATATTGAAAAATTATTCACAAAATGCTTCAATAACAATAGTATTTATAAGGAGATAACAAATTACATTCCTAAAACCCACATTTATTCAAATTGGTCATCAGTTTGTGAAAAGGACGTTATATTGGCTCGTCTTCGTCAGTATTTATATTATGTGTAAAACACTGTTCAGTTCTAAATATTTTAACCGAATATCAAGTTTTTAACTTCCAACGCCAATCATATTTAATGCAACGATTTTATCTCTTAACGATCTAGTGCAAAAAAATCATTACTTTAATGCCTTCCTTTTTTTGCAATCGATTGGATTTTTTACATCATATATGGTCTTTTTATAGTATGTCACATGCTTTTAATACTCGTTTCCAAATTAATTAGTTGTAATTTAGAATATTTCACCATAATTTTATATTACCATATGCTCCTATACGTTCTATGCTTCTACCATATGTCATACCATATGCTTCTATGTATGATCACCATACGTTAGGTACATCAGAGTCATGTTTGGCTTTTTGCCATCATAATCCATCTCCAACTTATAAAAAACTACCAACTTACTATAAACTACTCACATTAACAATGGATATTATTTATAATGATATTGATGGATTTAGTAATTAAAAAATTCCTAGTGAATGCATTTTTGCTTGCAAGTACATTACAAGCTGACATGAATTCATTACCAGCAAAAGTTCTTGCACTCATGGTAAAATCTTATTATTTTCCTTGTTCTGGCTAATTATTTATAATACTGAGTTCGATACAACTATTGGCATTATCACTGTCAGTTTTACTTAATAAATAAATTATTTTAAGTTTGATATTAATTAGCGAAAAAATTCTAGTAATGAAACAAGAATATTACGAATAACTATGGAACTTGTTGACTTCTGAGTGAAATAAATATGATTTTATATCCTCATTATTCTACTAATCAAAATTAAGCACAAAATGAACGAAGATAAAATCAAGGGTCTTTAACATTTCGAACAATTTTGAATTCTTTCAAATTCACAGGTCTTTTAAATCTAACACTCATATTATCAAATGTTTAACTCAACACATAATTATAGATATTTCGAATACAAAGCATTAAAAACAATAATTAAAATCAATTTGTTTGTAAAAACATGATATAAAATAAATAAATTAATGTTTTACCTCCCGAATAACATGTATATGAAAAATAACTTATTATATGTGGAAACAGAAAAATACCAAAATAATCTAAGCAATATCTCTTCAAACACTAAAGTCGTATCTAGTTATAAAACAAATTGCAACAAATTTAATAAAAATATTGCTTGAAATAATCATTTACAATTAATGAATTCTTCCTATTTGATTTTTAAACATCCACTTATTTAAGAAAAAGAAATACTAATATGTTAATATGCACCATTAGAAAATTCTTTTTTTTACTTACACCTTTAACTCTGTAAATAAATTACATTTCAAAAGTTCTAATTTAGCTTTCCCCAAGCTGATTCACAACTTCTCTAAGCTATCTTTGATTTCGACTTCACAAATCACCTCCCATCTCTAATTCAATTCCAATTCTTCTTTCGTGAACCCATTATGGTGATCACAACAATTGAAATCCTAAGATTCTCAACATTAACTAAGCTAAATTTGCATCGACTTCAATTTAAAATAGTTTTAATTTGAAATGCCTTATTTCTGGAGAGTAAGTTTTTTTGAAAATTAAAATTCACTGATTCATAAAGCTTGCAAAAATTTGCATACTCATAAGCTCCAGTGGGTTGAGAATTATCTGGTATGGATTTATTAGAGACGTTTCTTAATATCTTGTTATTAAAAGAGGAAGATAACTTCTGTCCTAGGAAAAAAAAAATCAAAATTTTGAATTCAGTGTAAGGCATAAAAATTTAATAAAAGGTGGAATTAATTCGAAGATTATTGGTTATGCAAATTGTTGAAGTCATGTTTAAGAAGTTGTGTTAGTTGTTGTTGAAGTTATTTTAAGAAGTTTCGTTTATTTCACGAAAATTTTAAATTGCCAAATCATTTTATATTGACGAAGTAAATTGATAGATTTTAAATTAAAAAAAATATGTAAAAATTTTCCTTTTTATAAAGATGATTTGAAATGCGTTAATGTGCTTAATGTGATAAATGGTTAACGAATATTATGATCAATAAAGAAATGACATATAATAATTTTTACATAAAAAACGTATTCAGATTTTCGTTTTATTAATAAGAGATTGCATCTCTGTAGCTGAAAAAAAAGTTTTTTTCTTTTAAATATATGTCAAAAGCATTCAGATGCTCAAACAGCTCAGTCAGACATCAAAAAGAAATCAAAGAATTGAAAATGGTTTGTAATAAACGTTTCGCCCCTGAAAAACTGGAAAATGCGGATGCACATTCAAATATTTAATAATTAAGCCTATTCCAGCAAAAATATTGGAGAGAAAATTAGATTACAGCTATGAAAGTGATATCTAGTTACAACAAATAATTTATCTTTTAGATGATCTGGCATCTTGCTACTCTATCTTTTCTGGAATTTCCGAAGTTAAAATTTCAGTATTAAGTAAAGCTATAATCTTACGTAGCTTCAAAGATATAGATATTTATTTCTAACATTATGTGTTATAGTTTAATTTGCTTCTTTTAATTTATAATACTGTTAGAGTATCTGGTATTTAATTTAGAGTGCCTGGAATTTCCAAAGTTAAAATTTCAATATTTAGCAAAGCTATAATCTTATGCAGCTGCAAAGATACAAATATTTATTTCTAAAATTTGTGTTTCCAGTTTAATTTATTTCTTTTAATTTGGAATACTATTAGAGTATCTGGTATTTAATTATAGCATTAATTAGTGTATTTAATTTAGAATGCCTGGTGTTCCCAAAGTTAAAATTTCAGTCTTAAACGAAACTATAATCTTACGCAGCTGCAAAGATATAAATATTTATTTCTAACATTTGTGTTTCAGTTTAATTTGCTTCTTTTAACTTAGAGTAATATTTATGCATCTGAATAATTTAATTTCTCGCTTCTATAGGCCCTTTCATTTTCTCGTATGCATAGTACGGATAAAGTTTAGTAATCGCAAAAAAATTCAAAATTTTGACGAATCTCCACGTTTTAGACACACCTAAGTTTGAAAAACGCATTTTTGGTAAATGTCCGTCTCTATGCCTCTGACAAAAATAACTCAAAAACATTTTGAGCTAGATGGTTGAAATTTGGTGTACGATCTTTACAACACATTTCTATATTTTTTTTCATATTTTGAGTAAAATCTCTTCAAAGAAAGTCCGTATGACCGGCTGTACGAATATAAGTTAAAGAGATAGTTACAAGGAAATAGAGCTGGCCGATAAAATTCGGTATACACATTTACAATCTACAGCAAAGACATCTATGGAATTTTGAGCCAAATCCAATGGCAGGGTGACCGTCTGTCTATTTGTATTTTCAGAAACATATAAAAGTGATAATTAAAAAACTCAATGATATAAATAGTATATTAAATTTGATATAGGATTTTGTGACTGCAAATGTAGTTTTTTTTTATCTAAACCTATATTTGATTTTCAGAATGTTTTAACTGTATGTCAGGGTTTAATAGCCAAATAACTCGCCTAGGGTGACACGATAGATTCAATAAAAGTGCTAAATTCACGACAAAGGTTAATATTTCGTGGCCTTTTTAGCCACATATTTTCTCTCTTGTTTAGAAATTCTAAGAGTTTATAAAATTCTTCACCTGTCATTTCCTATATATTCATGGGGGATCAAGAAAAATGTTAATTATATTAACAGAAATCAATTAAGCACATAATCTCATTTTTTACAGGATGGTTGGGATCAAACCGATAGGTGAGTGTGCTAGTGTTTCGAATTATTTTAATGTTATAGCTATTACAGTGAGCAGCACAAAGATTTTCTAGCAAGTCAACCCACTTATAGACAAAATAACGATAGTTGAGATTCGTTATGCGTTCATTACATTTTTTAAAAAAATGATAACAATGCAGAAGGGGAACAATACGCAGATTCTGAATATGTAATATATGATAGAACATTTAATCCTGTTGAAAAATGCATTAAATTCTTGTATAAAATGACTTCTTTTATAATATGAATGAAATTGACTGGGGAATTATGCTAAGAATTCTTTTTTATTCGGAAAGAGGAAATATGAACTTGTTTTTTTGAATATGTTTATAAAAAGGAAAAAAAAATGTAATGGATTTACAAAGTTGTATGTTAAAGTTTCTTTTTCCAGAAATTTTCATATATCATAAATTATATATAAAATATGGATTTTTTTAATCTTCAAATATTTTTATAGAGGAATAAATTTCATATTTTAAAAATAATAATATTTATACGGATGGAATATGGAAAAAGGGAGGGAATACAAAAAATGTATGGGAGAAAAAGGAGCTAAGCTTATTTTTGATTTTAATTATTAAAAATCTAATTTGTATCTTAAATAAGAACATATTTGCATAGAAAATCCTTTATTTACTCTAAACATATTTTATATTTGTACAATTAACCAATAAAATGAGGGATAAGTGCCTGATAATTTGGGGTCAAAATGGCCCCACGCGTTTGCTAATGATCAAAAAACGGATGTTTCTGTTAAAAGGCTAAATCCTGTCTGTAGAATTTTTTCTGTGATTACTTGTTAAGTTTTCCAAATGGAGATGAAATTGCTCCTTCGATTTCTGAAGAAACAATGCCTAACTTAAGTACCAAAGTATCTGCTTTATCATCTTAAACAGTATTTCTGTACAGAATAATGGCATTTATTATCTACCACTTTCTCCAAGTTTATGCATTTTCTTTAATTTGTAATCTTTTAATTAATTTACCTTTATCTTTTGTTTAAATTTTTGAATGATATGAAAAAACAATTTTATGTTCGGAATTTCCGTTTTAAAAGGCTTCAAAATGTAATAATACATTAAACAGTCATACTATATCTGCCACATTTAAATTTATTATTGAAAGCAAACTGAATTCTTTTCGAAAATTAGAAAATTTGGACTTTAATTTTCAAATTAATGGTTCAAGTAGTTTTCAAAGTAATTTAATTAAAACACTGCTTGCAAATATATTTTGCAAATGTAATAATTTATGAATTCTGCAATTAGGTTTAAATATAAATAAAATTCATTTGTAATAAATGTTTTTATCACTTCTTCAAACGGTTTTTTATTAAGTGATAAATTTTACTAAACGCATTAATTTATTTTTCTTGATTATTTTTCATTTATTTATAGCTATATCTCGATTATATTTTTATGATATTTTTAATGATTACAAAATCTTTCTACAATCGCTAATTTATCATTCCTAAAAATATTTCTAAAATTGTCTTGGGAAAAATAAAACTGAAATCAATTGATGTGTAATTATAGTCTTACTACTCTGATTTCATGCTATATTCTAAGTATATTTCATTAGCTGAATTATTTTTTTATATTTGAAACACAAAAAAAGAAATTGATGTAATTATGATTTCAATTTTATATTCATTTGCCTGACTTTTAATATTTTAATTCGAATTTATAATGAAATATAGATGATGTAAGATTAAATTCTAATAATTATTAAGGAGTAAACAATCTATTCTGCTATATAATTTAATAATATAGTTTTGTTAAAATTAAAGAAGATATTAACATTAAAACATTCCTAATTTTAAAACTCGCCGATGTTACTAGATGATTGGAATGAATTTCATTTTATGTCTTGTGGAAATGTTGTTGGTTTTAAATACAAATCAAAATTAACTTTTAAATCTGTTAACAGAAGCGTTAATTTGCCTTTTCCATTTTTCAAATCATTTATTCAAAATATGAAAAAAATCAATCGGATTAAAAATCTTAACTATTTTTTATTATAAAAATTCTTCAGGAAATTGCAAATGATTCTTATAATATAATTAGTGTAAAAATTTCAGATGAATTATTTATGAAAGGAATGCTGATTTGAAACATGAAATTCGTATTTGATGAAAATAATATTTTTGATATATAGAGAATTATAAAATTTTTGAAGTAAAAAATACTTTTATTTTGATTTCAAATATATTATATATATTAAACAAAGAAAATCTGCACAGAAAAAAATACAATATTTACATAATATTTTTATTTACAGATAACTAGGCAATACTAAATTTTTTTTTATGAAATTTAGTATTATCCACTTCTAAATTAAAAGATATTTATATGCTGAAATTCATAGAAATTTTGGTCAAAGGTATAAAGTATCTGCAAGGAATTTACTGTCATGATTTTATCATAATATTTCAGAATATGATTTTGGTATTTTCAGTAATTATTGATCTCGGTTTCTAAACAACACATTTAAACAAACTATTTAATAAAACATCTAATGTATAATAACTTACTTTATCAAAATATTTCACACATAAATTTAAGCAAATAAACATTTTCTCTGAAAAATTATAAAGTTTTATTTGAATGTCCATGAAAATATTTTAAGAGTATTACTGACTGTTATTACATTGCAATTGTATTGCATTACATTGCATTGTTGAGCATTACATTGCATTGTCACAGAGTACATAGATGTAATGGAATTTCACAGAGAAAAAGTATAGTGAATACAAAATGATGTTTAGATATAATAATTGGTCTTACATTTTTTTCTATATTTGTAGCTATATTTTATTTGTGTATATAATAATTTTGTTTCGATATCAATAACAACACCAAAAGTATTTCTTCCTGAATTATTCAGATATTAAATTTGAACATATAATTTGATAATAATTTGAAGAGATAACATTTGTAGTACTAAGAATTGTGATCCAATATTTTATCGACAAATGTTGATGTTTTAAATAAGTAAGAGTATGAACGCTTCGGAACAAATTTCAGCATATAAGCTTTTTACTAGAGTATTTTAAAAATTAACATTAACAAAATAAATCATAAAACTCATTATGTGAAATTATCATTCACTATCATTAATTCCATGGAACGAAACCTTGCACAGATATTCGCAGTTTCATTATGTTATTTAATTCCCAGGTAGAGAATAATTACTCATATATAAATATATTCTCCATTTCCAGAAAATTTAAATTAATAATTGTTACATGATACATTTTCAGATTTCAAATATCCTTTCCATCATTTAATATTCTATAAACGTATCATTCAGTGTTTAAATCAGCATTATATACAAGTTGCATATCAACAGTTTAATTATAAACAACTCTACAGTGAGTGTTTATCATCGTTCTATGCAAGTGAGTTATTATATCTCTTTATCTCTAATTATGAATAATTTTTTCTGTAATATACCATTTCAGGAGCCGCATATTTCAGAGTTAAATCAAGAGCAAGGATAAGTTTAAAATCCATATTCTATTGGGTCATATAATTGTATTAGGTTTCATGAAAGGTACAAACAGCAATTTTAAATTCATGTCTGCTTTACTACCATAATAAGGCCTAATTATCCTTAATTAGGGCAAAACCACGGAATTTGGAATAGGAATGCTACTATTAAAAAATTTCATCTTCTAAAATAGAATAAGGACATATTTTAGTGAGAAAAATTAATACTCAATATGTTACTTAAATTTTGATTGACAATTTTGAAAGCTATGGATTTTATTGATTATGATGAAAGATTTCAATTCTATAAGATTTAGAATTAAAATATGTAGTTAACTACTATCAGTATAGGTAGACATTTATTTAATAATTAAAATACATGATGCGATTTTGCTTATTGAAAGTTATCAAGCTTTATTGTGGAATATTTTATCCTCACATAGAATTTGATTTTGAAATAACCTTCAATTTTTTTCAATAGTGTAACTGCAATAATTGTGTGTAAAATTGCCTTTTTCAAAGAAATTATAGCAAGCGATATTTTACAAAAATACCAAATTTGGTGTAATATCTTTGTTTTTCACAATATAAGCACGTTTCTTCTGTTAAAAGTCAACAGAATAGCAAGATGATTTCATATATAGAACTTAAACAAAGGTTATATTAAAAAAAACCGTTTAATTTTTTGCTTTCAATTTCCTATTTTAATTTAAAGTACTTATTAAGCTTTTTTAATTTTTATTTATCCATTATATTATTTTCTTCATTCATAACGTTATTGAAGCTAGATGGCAAACAAGAATCTATTTCAAAGCAGTAATGGATATAACAAATTTTGAAATTATCTTACATCTGATTGAAAATAAGGGAGAAAAATAACTCGATTTCGTTTTTTATCCTCTTTTAGTAAATACAAAAAAAACAAAAACATTCAAGACATCAACTACGTTTCGGATACCCATTCAAAAAATAATTAGTCTGAAATCAAGTTTTTTCTCGATATTAATAGTACAAAACCAATGTTTCAGTTTTCATCTCGTTATCTTCAACATTCCATCTCTTTCCAGAATTTAGCAATTCTACCGATCTCATTGTGAAAACTTGAAGGCAAATTTTCATTCAAATTTTATGCACCGAGGTGCTCATGGGAATATTTTAAACATAATTCAGGTTTTAACCATACAAATATATCATATTCCAACTTATTATAAATTGAAAGCAGCCTTTTTTTCTCATCCTTTATGAATTAGATTCTCAGTTTTATTGATTCGTGTAGGTTTCATTAATAGTTGTATTATTTACAGAAACATGCATGTGACACTGAAAAATTCTTTATAGGAGAAACTCAATTTTTTTTAAGTGTGTGAAGTCATTGTTTGCTTAATCCTGCTTTGTTTATAAATAACTAGTCATTATAATCCTATTCCGAAGGTTCACCAATATTGTTTGAAGTAATAATTGAATATTTCATAGATTTTCAACTTCCCATTTCGAAAACGAAAATCATTTAGAAGTGTGATTAAATTCAAACTACAATAATTTTTGGTTCTGACCTCTCTCACTATAGTAAATCCATAAGGAATAAACTTCCTTCAACATTTTAAGTTAGAAGGCGAAAGAGAAATATATCCATGCAATCTTTACAAAATCCTTGACTGAAATATATCGTTTAATTCTTTTAAAACATTATATTCTTCTTAACTTTGACATTTAGCTAAAGGCTGAAGAATTTGTACGGAGTATTGCGATTTCTCCGAATCGATTTTTTATAAAAAAAATACATTTTTGGCAGTTTCTGTTTGATTGATTTCTTAAGCTGATCCCCCACAAGCTGAAACTTAATGCTACACGATATCTTTTTGAGTAATGACTTTAGCTTGACTCTCCATACCTCTTTCTTATAATCTTGCGGTATTTGGCCAGGAGTTGGTTGGCTGTCAGCAGAACACTCAAATCACTTTGATTCTTGTTCACTGGCTCCTTTCAAAATCACATGCTGAAACGTTGAGGTTAAAGCTTTAATTAGATTATATTTTGAATTTTTAGTTATTTGAATAGTTATATTTGCTAAAGAACATCTCTCTTAGCAATTGATTTGCATAATGTGTAAAGGAAAGTAAAACAAAAATAAAAGTGATTCACTATACGAAGGATATTACTATACGAAGGAAGGAGTGATTATAAATCTCCGTGGTGTCACATCTGTTCAGTGCTTATTTGAAGAAATATTTATATTTACATAGAAGAATTTTGGCTGGATAGCGTTGTCGAACGTGAGTCAAAGAGAGTTGAAGTTCGCTTCTCTTTAGCCGTACTCGGCGATATTATATCTCAGTTCAAGATTATGGGACTAGAGGTGGAAATGAATGCTATCAATGAATTTGAGGAATGATACAGCTAGAACTACAGAAGGACTTATGGAATTGCATTATGTGTCACAGGAAAAAGCTAAGGGGGAACTAAATCCGGAGAGCAGGGAATAATAGACGCAACAACATGGCGAATCTCCAATGAAATAAGGGATACGCTGAAGGTGTGAGAAATAATTGTATCTTAAATCGAGAAGCATCATTTTGGTAATGCCAAAACGATTTGCGCTATTAATTAATTTGGCTATATTTCGTCGTATTTTGAAGCTGAATCAAAGGAAAATGCCATTAAAAATCTTTCTTATAAGAAATTTTTACATTGGAAATAACAAATTATTTATTGTAATTCGCCTGAGTATTTTTTTTTTTTTTTTGAAATGAAACTCATGGTTCTATTTTACAAGGATTTACAAGGAAAAAAAATTGTTTAATGATTTCACATTATGAGTAAGATTTGAGAACTGATATTCTTACTAAGCGATGCTCCATTGAGTTTTGATTTCTAATTGACAAATTCAAAGATCTGAGATTAACAGACATATAAATCATATTATTTTAAATTGAACAGGAAGATTCGAGACAAAGTTAGGGCTTTCAGAATAATGCACATTATATCCTTCTCGATGCTTAACCCACATTATTTTTTAAAAAAATTTAAATTTTACATACTTTTTTTATGATCTTATAGAGGCTTCATTTAGGAAATACTTCAAAGATAATTGTGTGCTTTAGAGAGGAAGAACCATTCAAATCAAAAGCACACACTCAGACAAGCCCAAATGCATTATTATTAATTGGATTATTGGAATGCCGTGACAACATAGGCGGAAACTATGCTTAAATCCTAAGTGTTATATCTGTCCACGGTACTATCATCCCATATTAGGCCCGTATGCTTGTGGTGTATAGAAAGAAACAGAGATAACGGTGCAGCAAATAATTTAATATTTCAGAATTGCAAGTTTGAAAACGTATCAACCGAGCCCAGAAGACATACTATATTTGTATTTCCTAAAATTTTTCATTTCAATTTTTAATTGCTTTAGATGCTCTTCTAAAAATATTTGATTTCTTTTTTAAATAGGTCAACTCTATTTGAGTCTTTTTATTAGAATTTTTGTAGTTTCCAGTGCAGTGAATCTTGAAAATTCATGAATTATAGTTAGAATATTTGTTGACTATCATCAATGTTTAGGCAGTACATTGTGTAGTTACAATATGGAAATAATTGATTTCTTGCGGAAAAAGTGGAACATATAAGTGAAAAATTTTGGGTACATTTTTTCATAGTTATGTTTTGTATTTGTTTCACGATTTGTAATTATCTATTTCATTTATCTTCATTATAATAATAATTAAAAATAATCTCAAATTTATTATTTTTATTGATATATTCAGATAGCAAACAGGAATATACATTTGAAAGTTTGTTTAACTTTCACCTTTTATAATAAGGAAAATGAGGATCCTCAATTTTATCTTAAATTGTTAAGCCTTAATTGGGGAGTCAGACACTAATGATGGAATTTAGAACACCCCTGTTCTATTATTAGCTCAATCGAATGGATTGAAAATGTAACTTCTTGTTTCGTGACCTTCACTATATGTGTACTTTTACAATCGGTTTCAAAGAATACTTTTTATATATATTTCAGTTATTTCTTCCCATGACGTCTGTGAGACCGCGCCTCCCTTTTAGTATTACAGTTCTATACAAGACTTAGCAGATGTCTCTGAAACTTGGTCCTCGAAATATCATCCAAATTACTGATCCCCTTATGAAACAGAGCTCCAGACACTTTTAAATGAAGCAAACAGCGATTTTAGGGATGAGTATAATCGTACAGAATTTTTTTTTTTGATGAAAGCTCACATTTGACAGATTCTGATATAAATTTTCAAATATAATTAATTTTTCAAGCAATAATATATTTTGAAAAATTTTATAAAATATAATAATATAACCATGAGAAATATTTACAGAATTTGCAGGTAATTTTCATACTAGTATTCAAACCGTATATTTAAAATGCCCTCGAAAATCATGTTGCAAATGATCACGAGTTTCTGGTGCCGATAGATAAAAGGGTTAATTTGTATTTTTCACATAAATTGAAGTTTCCATCATTTTTTTTTTCTATATGCCTTTGTGTACTGGAAAAATAAATATGATTTACAAAATAAAAAGTAATGTGTTTTTTCAAGGATAAAGTATGTTGGAATACGTAATTCGAGAAGAATTTTTTTTTCAAATGCAATTATTTGTTTCAATGATAATATATTTTTAAAACATATTTATATACCAAGAAAAATATCTCCAGAATATATTGGCTGATTTTTTTACTAATATTTTCATTAGAAAATTTAATTTGTGTGTAAAGAAAATGCAGTCTTGTTGATCGCACGAACCCAGTTAAATCCTAAATTTTCCCCTCTCCATTAAGACTTTATTTCAGATTATCTAGAAAATTATTATTAACAAAGTAAAGACTCCCATCATTATGTAATACCATCATTCAAAATCAAAATTTCATAAAACAAAATAAATGGTAGATAAACATCTACGCTTTAATCAAATCATATAATTGACAAATAGGATAGGATTACCTCACATACAAATCTTCTCTTCATTTCCAGAAAATTTACATAATTAAGCGCCTTAACAGCCTTCCGTTCCTTCATTGAATAGCCCATAAACATATCCCTCTGTATTGAAGTTAACTCTAAATACCGGCTCCACGACAACAGTTTAATTATAAGCATAACTACTAAGTGTGATGAGTTATTATATGTCTTTGAAACACAGTAATTATGAGTAAATTTATCTGTAATATACTACTTCAGAAACTGTTTGTCTATACGTTACCTCAAAGGTAAAGATGAGATTAGAGCTCTATTCGGCGATAGAATTTAGTGCAATTTCGTAAAACGTGCGGATAGCTACTCTATATTCCCTTTATCTTTACTAGAAGCAAAAGACATAATTATCCTTCAACAGGACATAACCCAAGCTGCTTCGATGGAAATGCTACAATTAGGAAACTCCATCTACTAAAATGGAGTAAGGATATATTTTAGAGCCAAAATAGTAAGATTTACCTTAAATCTGGAATATCTTGGCAGTTATTTCAAATGAGTGAATTTATATAAATAATTCCTTAATTTTTGAGTGAAAATTGTGGAAATCTCGCATAATATTAACTATGACTGGAATTTTCGAATCTCGATTTCTTGTCTCCTTTAAAAATACAGCTTTCCTTTAGAGAGAAATTAAAAATGTTTCAAAATGCCGTGAGTTACATAACTATATAATAGAAAATTTTAGGAATATAGTTTGAAAATTATATTAAGGACTTACAGTTTTATCATCATAATGGCTATTTAATTTTCCCAGACCTCCCCTCCCCCTCGATTTCCCTCAGTTTTCTGGGTAAAATAATAGCCGTGATCTCAACAACGAAAGATGGGAAACTGCAATTCTGTTTTCTGGGAAATCCCCATCCCCGATGCAACCTCTTTCGTAGAAAATGCATCTCTTCATTTCAATAGAGATATCTCGACCCTACAGCATTAATGTGCATACAATGGAATTGAAAATTGTACCACTGACATTTATTTTTGTACATTCGGTTTCCCACGAAAGCTAACTTAATTTAAAAATTATTTAATTGAGAAATTTCGCAATGCCGGTCCGCCCTGTAAGTATTAGTTTAATAAAATATAAATTGTTTTATCATCCCCTTTGTAAGCTGTATTGTGATGGTAATCATAATGAATTTATTTTGAAAATAAATATTTTATATGAGGAGTTTGGTCGGTATATTCGATTTCAACTCATTTTAAAATTAATTTGTAAATTATCACAAAAAATTGTGATATTTTTATTGACTTGCATACTTTTCCCAAAAAGGTTTTGTTTCAGAATCCTGAAAAGCATGAAGATTAAGAGTAATGATATAAAGGAATTCGAAACTTTTAAATTTTGTTACTTAAAAAAAAGTCTTAATGCTTTAAAAAAACTCCATTTTTTTCCAAAAATAAATTTTACAAAATATTTTGTAAAAAACAATTGTAAAGTACTCTTCTACATAAAATAATACTAAAATATAATTCCAAACATTAAAATTAGCAACAAAAAATGTTTACATGTTACCGTGCCACCTTAAATTGACTTTTTATTTAAAAATCATGTGAGAAATATACGCTTAAATATTTTATTGTAAAATGGCTTCGGCATTAGCCAGCAGACACTTCTGTCTATAAAGACAAGAAATATTTAATTCGCGAGTTAGTTTAATGCACTATCGATTTATCTAAAAGTGGAAAACCTATTTTCGAGAGTGAACATTGGAAAGAAATCTTAAGAATAAAGATCTTTAAGATTGACTTTCATTTTTACTTTCTTTTATCAGTGATTAATCGCGAAGAGATCACAGAGTTCCCAACGCATTTAAGTTGTTCATTCTTGAGATTGTTACCATATCATAGTAAACCAGTACGAAGCGAACAATGAATTTCATTCTACTAAGATATATTTCCCATAAATCAAACGATTGAGAGAAAGAGTTTTTATGTTCTTTTAAACATGTCTGAAAGAGATCTCAGGGGTGAGAGAATAAATCATTCTTTCAATTCTGGTTTATTTTTTGCAGTTTGATTGATGTAAAATTTGTATACGTATGGGAAATATATGGGAATAACCTGAAAAAATACAATGCTTACAATTTTAATCTATCGTCACGGCATATCTCAGAACAAATCTGTCGGTATTGTGATAATATAAGAAATATATCCACTTATATCTATGTCAATGAAATTATAAAATTAAATGAAAGTTGACCAGCATTTTCCGACTTTTAACACTAACGGTGGGACATTCGAATTAGATGTAATATGAATATATGTGCTCGTCTGATGCAATTTATATTTAAAAAAAATGAACAAAAAATTAGTGTTCTGCACACTATTTTAACATGTCCTTACTATATTATTAATTAAACCAAATTTTCCAGGAAGACGAAATGCACTATTATTTTACTAGAAACATGAATTATCAACCTACCTTTTGTAATTAATTAGTTAGATTTATTTTTTATTTTTTAAAAATTAATTTACAAAAGTTGTATTAAAATGAGCATATTCTTAACACATCTATTAATGTGCCTAACTTATCTTAATTGGTATGTAAATTAAATTACAGCTAACGGAAACATTTCTGAAGATTAAAATATACCTTTTGCTGTCATGGATATAAGAATTTATTTAGGTTTAATTCAGTTTACCGTGATATTCCATTTGTCATGGTGTATAACACCATCTATTACCAATATAGCATATAGTATCGATATAATGTATAATATCTATATAATATAGCATTATATATATATATATATATATATATATATATATATATATATATATGGTATATAATATCTTAATAACAGCCTTTTCTTAATATCATGAAAAGAATATATACTTTTTGTAATTTTTGGTATTTATAGAATAATAATAATATGTTCATAGATATGGTATTTTTTTCAGTCAGGGATTTGATACCGTGGGAACAGTAGTTATGAATCATCACAGCAAACATATAATTGGAGGTAATTGTCTTGATCATTTATTTCCCACGATTAATCGAAGTCTACAATACACTTTTGTTTCATGCCAATATCATATCTATATATATTTAAGGAAATAATGATCTGATCATAGATTATACTGCCCAAAAAGCCCAATAAAAAATAACGATGCTTCATTTTACTATAAAGCATTTCATTCAGGTAAAAAAACTCAGTCGAAGTACACAAAATACAAGAAAAAGCGTTTGTGATAAACAACAGCACGCAAACAACTAATTGCTCTTAAACAACCACAGCAATACAATGTACTTATACAGAACTGAAAAGAGAGACCTCGCTCAACTACTCAACTCACCTTAACTCAATGATTCACCTTAGTTTTGACTTTTAGCTTTGTTCTGGTTTGGTGATATGGCAAGAAAACTTATAGAAATATCAATGAAATTCGCCTTTTAATAATTACATTGCCAAATTTCTCGATAATTCTATAAGATTCATTTTTGTCGCTAAGTTAAAAAAAAATTACCAAATATGTCGCTTATGTCAGAAGTCATTGACACAGCACACATTTGGAAATCTTTAGCTGTATGGAAAATTTTATCTCTCGTTATGAAAGTAGTTGCTCAAAGAAGCATTATAATAACAATATGTGAAAATAATATCAGACTCCATTCTATCTTACGTTTTAGCGCTATCTCATGTTATTTTTCCTTCAAAACATTTCAGATTAATTCTACTATTAAATCATTTGTTTGCATGTAATGTAACAAAATGTAAAGATACATTCAAGATTTTTTTTTTCAAATGGGGAAAAAATTGAGGAGAACCGTATAGATTTATAACTTCTTTATTTCAGTATTTTTCAGAAAATTGTAAATTCATGATCTCGCATACCTTTTAGCACTCTGATTATTTTGTAAACGCATTCACCGGAACAATCTTGGATATGTCTCTATGTCTACTTTCAATATTAATAAAAATTATGTTTCATGTTTTAATCAATTTTTATTGAGAGCAAGCAGAAAGCAGAAGGATTATTTTCCTTCCTTTTTAATAATTTAAAAAAAATGTGATTGTATTTTGCTTGATTCGAAATACACATAATTCCTTAATTATTAGCCTGTGTAAATTATCGAATGCGTTTTATGACTATAAAAACTTTTACTAAACAAATTTTATCTTTTTTTTTTCAATAGGAATATATTTTTTATGCAGGGTGTTTAGCAGGAATAAAAAGGATTCTCCTTTTTTTGTCTTGAACTGTGTAAACTAATGAAAGTCAATGGAATTAGAATTAAAGAAGATTGATTTCTATATACAAAAAAAATAAAAAAAATAAAGAAATCTTCAAAACAACAATTGACTTTTTCTGCATTTAATTCTCTTATTTAATTGAAAATGTCAAAGATGCTCGAGTGAAAATTTATTTCACTAGAGTCACTCAGTAATTAGTTTTTATTTATCTATCGAAATTCTTCCTTAATTTCTCTCATCATTGAAAAAACATTTAAAAAAAACAATAATTTAGTTCAAATCAGACATTAACAAAGAACAGGAGATTCCGATTTATCCATCTTATAACTCACTGAAAAAAAGCAATATCTAAAATTATTTTTTTCTACTGCTCAAAGAATATATAAAAAATGAAAGAAGTAGAACATCGAAAATCGCTTCTGTATTTCTAGCATCTGTTCGAAAAATAATTAGTCCCAAACCACAACTCATTTATTTTCCTGTTCTAAAAATTCCTCTCTATGCTAATAGTACAAAAGCGATGTCTCATCTTATTGTCAGTATCTTCTACTTTTCAAACCGATTTTGAATTTGGAATCGTTATTAAACTCATCGGGAAAAAAATCATCCAACTAAAAAAATAAATAAAGAATGAAAATAAAAAAGGAATGGTTCTCTAATTCTATGCTTTGAACTGCTCAAGGGAATATTTAGAATAGAATCTTGGTTTTGCTATCTAAATACTTCACATTCCAATCCATTAAGAAAATTTAATTCGTAAGCGCCCAAATTACTTTCGAGGGATTTCTACATCATTTGGGAGTTTCATATTCATTTTCATTGTTTTGAGTAAACGCTATTAATATTGCCATTTCAGGCACTATCTATGAATGATTCATTAATAATTATTTTAATGGAGAAATTCGAGTTATGTATTTGAAGATATTTTTGCTTAATTGCTCTTTCCTGATGAATGATTTTGCATAATATTTCAAAATTTCTATTTATGAAATGACGGTGTGTAACGAATTATATTCATACGTGCGTAAATTATTTTAACTAGTATTATTAACCAGTAACTGGAGACGGGTGACAAAATGACTCTGCATTGTTCATCTTGTTTCGCAATGTTCATTCTGATTATCAAGTGATATTTTCTCCTTGAATATAATCATTTCCTCAGTATTTTCAAGTTGTTCTTTCAGAAATGTGTTGGCAAAAGTCTAAGCATGAACACGCGCTTATTGCACATGCGGGTGTTTTTTTCAAAAACTTTAGTTGTTATTTATAGAATTATTGACTTCATGTCTCTGTAGCTCCTTTTAATTCGAATAATTCAAAAAAAAAGCTCTTAAAATAATATTTTAAAATGTGTATCTTTCATTTTTGTTTGTTAAATTCTAACAATTGTTAACATTAGTATAATTTCAAAATATCTAAACGAAGTAAACACTCATTAAAATATTGTTTAGGTTTTTCTTATAACACCTTTCCAACATTTAATATTATAACATTTAACATTTTTAATATTAATATTTTGAATATTTTCGATAACTACAGGATTCCCAGAATATATTTTGTTTCCAAAATAAATTTCAATACTATTCACAAAGGAAGAAAACAAAAATAACAAAGAAGTTCTTTTTACTCCATGTCTCTAGTTAAGGGTTGATGCATTATGAGATTTTAATTCGATAGTGTAAATCTTGTCCTTTATATATTGACTGAACGATTTTATATAACTGGAATTTAAATCATGAATTTTTTATCCTCATTGATTAATTTCAATGTTATTTTTTGTTTGTTTGCAACATTCTTATGGGATGGAAATGGATTCTCATAAAGTATTCGAATATGATTTTGGTTAATTTTATGCTAATAAATATAGGCATTTTGGTCCATACCTCTTAACGGATTAAAACCTTTGCATTATTTAAGGCTGGAATATTTGGTACTTAAAAACCGAATAGAGTGCACAATATATCATTCACATATATTCTTCATTCTATTTCTTGATAATTATAGAATATTACTTGATACGAAACAACCAATTAAGCTGTATCCGAGTCTTGAAGAAAATAGAAATATACAGGTTGCAGTGAAATATAAAAAAGTTTGTAACTTTCAAATTACCATATGTTAAGTTTCTTATTGATAATGCGGTTAGAATTCTGTTAAGTTCTATTAGAGAGTTTCTTAATGTTTCCCTTTAATAAATATAGATTCTTTTAAAACTGAGTTCTTTGTTAACCCTTTCTAGGGCGATGGGAAGTATGCTTCCCACCAAATTCATCAATCTTTATATGGGATTATGTAGATTAGCAAATGTTCTCACAAATTTTTCAATAAGACAGAAGCTTAGATGCTTCAGCTCCTTATGTCACAGAAAATGGTGTGCCTTGATTTTTAATTAATTATTAATTGAAAAAATAATTCATTAATTAAATTCAATTTATCTAATAAGCTAAATGAATCCCTTTTCTTGAGGCAAACTCAATCCTAAAAATATTTTAATATACCATGAGCAGAAATAATTGGCCCTTTAAAGGATAAATGGATGAGAAGATTCTTTTAAATGTTTATTAGGTTCAAAATCTAAAAGGGAAATATTAAGCTGAGTATAAGTTCAAAAATATAAGTAACGATAGATAAACTGTAAAATGAATACTTTAAAATAGCTGATTGTTACGAATAACATGCTAAACTAAGCGTATTCATGATATTTTATTTAAATGACCAGTTAATATATAGTTAAGATTTGAAAAAATATTCATATGCTATCATCATGCGATTCACATCTAAATTTCCCTTCAAATAAACAAGATTAAAAAATGCTTGAGCAAATTAAGCAAAGCTTGATTTCTCAAGTATTATTTTTAAACATGAAAACATTTTTTATAGTTGTAAAGAAGTAACATATTGTTTTTATAAATGAACAATATTCAACAGCCAAAAAAACAGCCAAAAAACAGCCTATTAGAACCTAAATTATCTTATGTTGTTATATTATAATTCTTATAATTTATCTTTGAATGGATTATTAGTCTTGTTATAATTCTTATAATTGATCTTTGAATGAATTATTAGTCTTGTTATAATTCTTAAAATTTATCTTTGAATGGATTATTAGTTTTGTTATAATTCTTATAATTTATTTTTGAATAGATTATTAGTTTTGTTATAATTCTTATAATTTATCTTTGAATGGATTTTGTTATAATTCATATAATCTATCTTTCAATAGATTATGAGTTTTGTTATAATTCTTACAATTTATTTTTGAATGGATTTTGTTATAATTCTTATAATTTATTTTTGAATGGATTTTGCTATAATTCATATAATCTATCTTTGAATGGATTATAAGTTTTGTTATAATTCTTACAATTTATCTTTGAATGGATTTTGTTGTAATTCATATAATCTATCTTTGAATGGATTATTAGTTTTATTATAATTTTTATAATTTATCTTTGACCGGATTATTAGTTTTGTAACATAATTTGAGAAAACTGATATTTCTTAAATCAGCAAATTTGGAAACTAAGAAAGAAAAATGGAACTAATTCAGGCAATATCCAAATCACAACAAATATTGTCTGTTACAGAATTAAATACATTGAATCATTTCCTTCCAACATTTCCAATAAAAAGTCAAATTTGGAATATGCTTATAATTTGCCCCCCAAATTTAATAAAAAACAAGCTGGAAAGCATTTTAATTCTTTTGAAAACTTTCACTCTTTCTCTGTTTCATCCTTTTGCAAAAAGCGTAAGATTCTACACGGAGTGTTGCATTTTCTCTGAATAGGTGGGGAAAAAAATGGAGTTTTCTTTAGCACTTGCAGTGTGATTGATTTTCAAAGCTTGTCCCCCACATGCTGAAACTTGCTGCTTCGAGATATCTTTTTGAGTAATGGCTTTAGCTTGACCCTTTACTCTCTTTCACTTTCATCCAGGTTCCTACGATATTTGGTCAGAGGTTGGCTGGCCGTCAGCAGCGAACTTATCACTTTTTTTCATGCGCAGTGCTTCCATTAGGAATTGCTCAGTCAGGCATGGCAATGTACGTTCAAGTTATTGTATTAAAGTCGATTGAGTTTTGAATGGCTTGCTGGTTTTTTATTTTTATTGGACTACATTATATTTCTTTAGTTAAATAGATTAGGTCATCAGTATCTTGAACGGTTATACAGATTAGGTGAAATTAAAATATAGAATCATGCATTCAAAGAAATATATGAAATAGTAACTTTAGTTTGTATTTAAATGCATACACAAAATGATTTTTTTTTCTTTTTCATATGATTCCATTTTCTCAGAGAGAGTTTGGTATAAATGTATTATTAAACCAAGAATCTCATCTTATAGAAATAGTATTATAGTTTCTTGAATTTTGAGTCGCTTGCTGCAAATTTAATTTTATTAGGTTACGTTGTATCGTTTTAAATATATAGGCTAGATTATCAGGATTTTGCTGAGTTATAAAGATGTGGTCATTTTAAAACATAGAATCATAGATTCAAGGAATATATGAAATAGTAACATTAGCTTGAATTCAAATGTATTAGTAAAATGATTTTTATTTCCTTTAAATGTGATCCTTTTTTTTTTTTTTAGAGTTTTGTAAAAATGTTATGCTTTTTCGGTTTAGAATTATACCTCAAAGAAAAATTGATAATATAATGAAAACAAGGAAAATATCTGAGTAAAAAATGAGATTCATTTTGGGAAGCATACTATAAAAAAGGCTTATAATTTAAAAATTGCTCCAATTCAAGTTTTCACTATCCTTAATTCATTATTTATTATTTACATTTTTGCAAGTTCCTTCCAACTTATATAAATATTTTTAAATAAAATTTACTTCATAAGATTTTAATTATAATTACTAATTGAAATTTACTTTATAAATATTTTACGATATAGATTGAATGCCTACTTCATTGTCGTTAAATTAACCCTCCAGCTGCGTATCCCGCGATTTCTGCGGTTTGGCAATCAATCTATTTTCTGTTGCATCTCGCATTTTTCGCAGTTTAGAGTTTCTATTCTTATGATTATATATTTTCATTATATTATATTATTATCTTTTAATATATAGTATCATTTCACTTTCTTTGAAAAATATTCGAACTTATTTTCAAACATCGCGTCCAAATAGTGATTTTAATGAATTACGCAGTCAGAGGGTTAATATTGTTTCTTCTAATGATTCATTTGTGAGAGAATATGGTATAAATCGTAATAGTAGAGTTCCTGGGAATTATGTTTCTTTTCTTTACAGAATACATGAAAAAAATACAGTTATGGCTCAGAAAAAGTTTGACATACCAAAGTACACTAAATAAAATATAAAATTTTATTTTTTCTCAAAAATATGTTTACATTCAGTATTTATGTTTAAAAAATGTTTATGAATAGTTTTATGACGTATTTTAAGCACATTTTAAAGATTATTGTATATTAAAAAGTAAAAAAAAAGAAATATACAGATTTGAAATTGAAATTATATTTTGTTAATAAAAAAACTATTCATATTACTAAATTCAAAATAAAATTTCTGTTGCGATATTTTTCTAAGGGATGGGACTGGGATGTGATTGTGCACGCATTGTACTTAATGATTCAACACAAGTCTAATAACATTATACAGTAAATTCTGTACAACTCCAGAAATTCTTAAAGCAGGTTCTTTTAGAAATATTATAATTATTTCTAATAATTCGAATGATATTTAATAAATATGTTATATAAAAAATAAGTTATTTCAGATAATTTTTGAGCATGTAATCTATTTTAGTGTTATAATTAAGCAAAGAATATTAAATTTATATAAAAAACATATTTCTTTTAGTTAAAAGTTTTTGGCAAGGCATTATAAGAGCTCTTCTATATTTTGTCCTTAAATCCTTCTATATTTTGACAATTACACATTCATTAAAAAATATTCTTTAAATGGATACAAACCAAACTACTTAACGATTCCATGTGGAACAGTTTATTCCAATAATTCACTTACCAAATTTTCTTTTGCATATATAATCTTTATTTTTACTTTTTCCCCCGTTTCTAGATCTTATTTCCCACACACATTTAATTTTTTTAAACATCACTTTTCTGCTTTTTGTAATTTATTTTACAAAATAATTTCCTGTTAAAAATTGGCACCTTTTTTTCTCTATAATGTTTATTAAGCTTTATTATTTATTGCGTATGTCCAAATTTTTTTATTATATGTGTTCATAAACGTTTTTCTATAACTTTAAAAAAAGTTATTATTTTGTTGAATTGTTATCTTGTTTTATATTATATGGCTCAAACATTATTAATGATTTTTGAATGAGTGGTTGAATATAAATAAAATAAGAAATATATATCATCATCTTCTATCTATAATCGGTGTAAAATTATCGACTGGTATTTTTTATCACCTAGCGACTCTCATCATATTTGCACACTTTCAATAAACTGTGCCTCGATGGAGGGAAAAAAATTAAATTATTTCTACAAAATGCTAAAAAAAGTATGATTAAAATAAATTTAGATACGCGGTATATAGTAGCATATAGTAGCTTGAGATTCAGGAATATCATCTTGTGTTATTTCTGAAGTTTTCAATGCCTTTTATTCACTAGCTGAAATAGCTTTCTAATTGGCCGAAAGTTATTCAAAATAAATATATTCCCATTTATGTAATTCTTTTATCAAAAAAATACACATATAAAATCAGTTATATTTCATTATTCAAAAATGAAATTCTAATTCAATATGAATGCTGAATAACCTATATCCGTTATTAGGTATTCTCCATCAAGTTTTCAGGTTTTAACTCTTTTACGTTGTAGTGTTAATTTTGTCGATTTTAAATACTCTATTTATATGGTAAACTGTAAGCATAACACGACTGAAGGAAAAACAAACATTTATATTAATAATGTAAAGAATGCTTGAAAATTAAAAAAATATCATTGCATAATTTGCGCTAGAATAAACTTTTTTATACACTCTTTTAAGGCAGAAACAATTAATATAGAAATATTAACTAATTCCACTAACAAATTTAATATTTCATAAATACAAATATTAGACTTTAAAAGGTAGTTTGATTGTATAAAGTTTTTAACGTAAAAATCTGAGCATAAATATATTTTAAACGAACTAAAATATTTTAAATAACTGACCAGAAATTAATATTTATTTAATTAAAAATCATTTGTAAGTACATTTTTATAGAATTAATTTAATTAAAATTTAGATTAAATAAATTGATACTTTCATTACCTTCCTTTTTGCAAATCAATAATACCCATCCTTTTTTTCCCAAATATTTATTACATTTCGAATGCATTAAGATTTATATTCATTTGATAAATTTATCATACTACAATGTAAAGGAATAATACCGTTATGGATATTCTACGGACCTCGGATATGCTACGACAAAATTAGAATTTTATTAATGATATATTTGAATTCTTTAATGGGTGTCAATTAATTCAGTTTTGTTTAATTAATATACTTTTTTACTTTCTCAAGGCTTTTTTATGCGAAAATGAATTTTCATTATTAATTCATTATAATAAATATGTCCGAATATAAAATTCCTTTCCTAAATATGATAACTGATATATAACCGATTTCAGGTATTTTACTGTTTCAATGATTGTATTAACTTTTGATTAATATTTAAATTATATAACAAGTTTTAATTGAATCCAAAATTTGTATAATTGAATTAATTATTAAATATTTGTCTGCATATTAATTAGTTAATATACATCAAGAAGCTCTTTGTTTTAATTATTGATAATATTATGAATATAAATGGATTTCATTGAGACTTTTTATTTAAACGGTTATTACATAAATAATCATCTGTATGTAAAATATAATTCATTCGCTATATTATTCTACGTTTCTAGAAACTGGGATTTAGCTAAGCAATAACAGTGACTTTGAATCCATCCACATTTGTGTGATGTTGTTTGTAATAGTTAATTATTTCAAACCTTGCCTTCATAAGAATTAATGCCATCCAATACATAACTTACAATGCATGCACTAAATATATTAATGCTATTCTGAGTTTACAAAACTATATAAATAATGTCTTGGATTTACGCAATTATATCTCCGATATTCATTTACTTTAAAATCATATTATTTTCAAATAGTTTTAAATTAAATAAGTTTATATAAAACATAGTCGAGCACCTATGACAATAATTTTACTACGTATCTTAGAATAAAATCCATTGTTGTCAAATCAAAGAAAATACAAAAAACTCATGATCTGTGATTATAAATATTTAATTTTTTTAATTAAAATGTTTTTTTTAATTTAAAAATTTTATTTTAAAAAATAGAATAAATATTATGCTCTATTAATATCATTTGCTATTTTCTTATGAATTTTACGAAGATTACAGCAGTTACTCAAAATTGATTTGTTTATTATTAAAAAAAACATTTCTTAATGTTAAAAATAAGAAGGAGATTTGAGTAATGAAAACTAAACAAAAAAATTAATACATCTATTTTTCAATACAATGTCATATATAATGTCATAAAATTTATAATAAAATATTATAGGATCTTAACCTCATAATAAAAATGATATCATGTCTTTACCTAATATGACATACTAAATATATACTCAAGTATATCTCAAGCATAACGAGTTATTGTTGAAATGGAATATTTCTGTAGAAAACCAATTTAAGTTTGAAAAGAACATAATTTTAAATCTGTTTATTAGAATTAAGTTTTCAGTAATATTTATCACGATATAATAAATATCTGATATAGATATCTGATAAATGTCTGATATTTCAGGATTAAATATGGTAAATGAATATGATACGACTTGTCTACATATAATGTATTTCGTGAATCATATACGCTAAATCGGCAATTTTTTTTCGCTTACATTTTATTTTATTTATAGATTAATTCTTAAAGTACAGTTTTAATTATCAATTAAGATAACAGCATATTTTATCCACAAAATTGACGTTAGTAAATACTTCCAGACACTTTCTAAATAAGAAAATTAAAATAGTCTGGAAAGATTTAAATGTATAATATATCAATGCATAAATAAAATTATAAGTAACTATTTCTAATAAAATAAGTACGCTTTCTGAAAAATAAACTTATTATTCAATCAAACCTTAGGATTTGTAAAATATTTATTTATTTATTTTGTATCTGCTAATTTTGTTTGTACATCATTCCAGCAAAATTTCATTTTAATAATTATTGACGATTTTATAAAATTATAATTCTTTTAATAGAATAAGTATTATTTATACATGGATAACGTTTTGTTAATGATGTGCTAAATATGCATTAAAACGATTTTATAACCAAAGAAATAGATTATACTTATAAAAAATCATTTGTAGTTAATTCATAATATTTCATTGCTTTTATTTCTCAATACATTTACAAAATGGAGTATCCTAATTTCTGTAGTCAATACAACAAGTTTCGATCTTCACGAATATACTGCATTTGGAAATCAAAATATTTTTGCTAAGAAATTTTTGATTTAATATATATATAAAAAATACTGTGGTAGAATTAGTATAGTAAATTAAAATTCTTATTCATTCCTTTCTAAGCACATTTGAAAAAAAATTTAAAAACTTATATAAGAATAGAATTTAGCATCCGAATTAAGGTTTAACCAAATATTATTTTGTTCTCTAAAAATTAACAACAATTCTTTTCTACACACATTCGAAAAAAAAGAAAAATACTTACATAAGCATAGAATTCAGTGACCAAATTAATACTTAACTAAATATTATTTTGTTCTGAAAAAAATTAACACTAATCTGATTATGTTGAAAAGCCATTTCTTTCTAAACAATATAAATAATGAAAAATATCATACAAAATTTTAAAAAAAAACTGCAAATCATATTTATTAAACACCGATTCAATTTATTGCTACAAATTAAAGGATTATTTTTGCTTGATATGTATACTATACCAGTCTAAGAAAAATTGATATATATGTGTTAAATATAAACCACCAGAAAATTATTCAAAACATATTAAAAAATTAAAATATTTAAAATAGCAAATTAATAATATTCAGGGAGCTAATCAATACTTAACAAATATTATCGTGTTCTTTAGCTAATAATAAATATCCAATTATATCGAAAATATATTTCTCTCTAAACAATACAAATGATGAAAACTGTCTTACAAAAATTTTAAAAAATACCACTTAGTATTTATAAAACATTGACTGAATTTATTGCTACAAATTAATGGATTCTTTTTGCATGATATCTCACTGCACTGATCTAAGAAAAATTGATACATATGTGTTAAATATACACCACCAGAAAATTATTTTAACATTCAACCATTAACTTAGCAAATAATTATATTTCAAAGTCACTAATTTCTCTTTCATGATGCTAACTCCCGAATTCTCTAAACTCTCTTTGATTTCAGTTTCACAAATCACCTTTCATTTCTAATTCAATTCCAATACGGTGGAGACGAAATCATTAAAGCAATCGTAGCATCTAAAACCCCAAAACTTTTAATATTAGCTAAACAAAATTTGCATGTACTTCGTTTTCCAAAGGTTTTAATTTTGTGAGAAAGTTTCTTCCAGAAAGCAAGTTTTTCTCGATAGATGTTTTACGTAAAACTTTACTAAACATTTTTCGAGATCTCAGAAAATTTATGTGTTCCTTTTGCTTCAATGCCTAGAAATTATTCTGCATTATGCATTGTTTAGAGAATTTCCTAATGACCAGTTAGTAAAAGAAAAGATGGATTTTGGCTTCTGGAACGGGACTCCAAAAAACTAATTTTTAGATACAGAAATTAATGAATAGAAAATTCAAAATTCTTGATACAAATTGGCAAGATGAATTTTTCTTGGTTTTAATACATTAATTTGAAAACTCCTCCTACATTTCTCGTATACTCTCTAATAAAGATGCTATGGGCCATACAGGGCATAAAATTGAAGAAATTAGAGAAAGCTGTAAATAATTCCATAGCCATGGTAAATAATAGTTATGAATAAATAATAGTTATGAAACAATAATCTAATTGTGATAAAGTTATGAATTTGGCATTTTTACTTTGGAAATTACCCTTCTTTTTCTTGATCATTAAAAAATTTACTTGATTTATTGGTTAGAAATATTCGATATTATGCATTCATTAGAGAATTTCCTGATGTCCAGTTATTAAAAAAGAACGATGGTCTGTTTATGAATATATTTTTGCTTCAATTCATATTTTTTCAAAAGTTTTATTTTTTACTGTCATTTTTTTTCTGCAGAAAATATGCAATCTGAATATTGGTTCTTAGTTTTAATATATTAATTTGAAAATAGCGAGAGCAGTATCTCTTAAATTTCTTCGCATATTCTCCAATAAAGATTCTGTTTCCAAACCATCGCATAAAATTGGGGAAACTAGTGAAGACTAAGAATGATTTCCATAGCAGTGGGGAATAATATTATGAAACATTGATCTTAATGTGGTAAAGCTATATATATTTACTATTTTTACTTTGGAAATTAAACTACTAATTTTAGATCCTTTAAAAAATTACGTGCTTCATTGGCTAGAAATTATTCTGTATCAGGCATTGATTAGAAAATTTCCTAATGACCAGTTATTAAAAAAGAAAGATAGATTTTGGCTTCAGAAATAGGAGTTCAAAACGCAGAGATAAAAGGAGTAGTTGATAAAAACAAAATTCAATAGGAAATTTTCTGTACAATAAAAATGCTGAAGGTTTGATTATCAATTTATTTTGGCTTCAAATCATCATTTTTCAAAAGTTTTATATTTTTTTAACTTTGATGTTAATGTAGAAATTTGAAATATGAATATTTGTTCTTAGTTTTAAAACATTAATTTGAAAACAACGAAATTCATAACTCCTATATTTCCTCGCATATTCCTTAATGAGGATACAGTATCCCAGCCATCGCATATAATTGGGGACGTTAGGGAAGGCCACGAATGACTTCCATAGCATTGGAGAATAACTTTTATGAAATATTAATGTTAGTTTTGAATTTAACACTTTTACTGAATGTTTCGCCCAATATTTGGAGATTAGTACTCGAAAATCTAATTTCTGTTCCGGATCCTTCTTTTCCAGACGGACTGAAATCAAAATTTGTCTTAGAAGTGCAATTGCAGTCACAAAAATTAGTTATGGAACTGTAAGTGTAGTCACAAAATTTAGTCATGGAACTATAAGTGTAGTCACAAAAATTTGTTATGGAATTATAAAATTATAGTCACAAAAATTAGTTATGGAATTATAAAATTATAGTCACAAAAAATAATGGTAAAACTACAATTGCATTCACAAAACGTTTGTCATAGAACTACAATTGTAGTCACCAAAATTAGTCATGGAACTACAATTGTAGTCACAAAAAATTAGTCATAGAACTGCAATTGTAGTCACAAAAATTAATCATGAATATACAATTGTAGTCACCAAAATTAGTCATGGAACTACAATTGTAGTCACAAAAAATTAGTCATAGAACTGCAATTGCAGTCACAAAAATTAATCATGAATCTACAATTGTAGTCACCAAATCTCATCAACTTAAATCATTAAGTTTGTTATTTTTTATGAATTTATGGAAGATTTACTTTGCTACTAAAAGTACAATTTTTGCCTAATATCTTAAATAAATAATTATTTTCTTAGCGTGTAATGTAAGATGAGCATTTTATTATTTCAAAATAACAAAACAAATTAATTATATTTATTCAATAACGTCGCTATTAGGAATATTGGGTAATCAGCTAGAATTTAAAATTGTGTTATTAAAATAAATAGAAGTTCCATAATATTATAATGAAAAAGTACTTTTCTCTTTACGTAAAATAATATGCTAAATAAGAACTAAATTATATTCTAAGCCAAAAAAAAAATAATATTGAAATAGTATAATAAAATATTTCTGTACATAAGAAATTCAATTTTCAACGCATTTTATTATAAATCTATTAATAATAATAATCTTTATAGAAATATTTATATCATGAAATATTAAATATCTAATATATTGAAGAAGTAAATGAGATATGTAAAAACTGGTGAATATAGTTGTGAAGTGTATTTATCTTTAAAGAATAGATGTCATGAATCGCATTCGTTAAATTAGCAGCTACCTTTTCTTTTCATTTAAATCTCTTTTAGTTATTATCTTAGTCCTTAAACTAAAGTTTTAATTATTAATTAAAGTTGCGATCCATTTTTTCAACAACAAAACTGTCATAACCAGACACCCAGAGAGTAAGAAAATTAAACTAGATTGAAAATATCAATGTATAAATAAAACTATAACTAACTATTTCTAATAAAATAAAAATCGAACAATCTAAAAAAATATATTGATCACTTAATCAAATCTCAGACTTTGCGAAATATTTTATTGTTTTTTTTCCTAATTACCTTAATCTTATATAGTATTACTGAGATTTCTCCACTATATTTTTTTTATAAATTGCGAAATTTCATCAATTATTTTTAATAACTTCATAGTTCTATAAGTATATTATTAGAATAAATGTTATTCGTAGAGTAAGCGAGTTCCTGAAGTGAAAATTACTCGAATAAATTTTTGTAAATTTTAAATTAAATGAAAAATTTAAAATGTCTTATAGCAAAAAAAATAATTCTGCGTTATTTATACTTAAATAAAATCTTTTTTTAATTATTTTCATACTGTTTCCTTATTATAATTCCAAGAATATTTTAACTTAAATTTTCGAAATGGAACTTTGTAATACTATTGTATGCAACAAGGTTAGACTGGTACAATAACGCATTTTAAAGTTATTTTTTAATATGTCTTCATAGCAGCCATTGCATTTAGTGGATAAATAAATTTCTGCAAAAAAAAAAATGTGTAATAAATCAACATTTAAATTTTTTTTAACGTGTCAATTGCATGATTCCGAAAAAAATTGAAATAATTACATAAATAAATAATTCAAAGACTTTTTTAGAAAAGTAAACTTTTACTTTCCAGAAAATACCTAATAACACATAAGATATAAAACGTATTTCTATAAAATACAAATAACAAAAAAAATCATGAACCATTTAAAAAAGAATATGCAGCCAACTATTTATCAAACAATGACTGAATTTATCTTCTCAAATTAATGTATTATATTCGCTTAGTATATATTCTGCAGAAATATTTAAAAGTATGTGTTAAATATACATCAACAGAAAATTATTTTAACAATCACAATAAATTTTGCAAAAACAGTTGCATTTCGAAACTCCTTATTTCTCTTTTCCGATGCTGACTCCCGAATTCTCTAAGATCTGTTTGATTTCAGCTTTATAGATAATTTCTCATCGATAATTTAATTTTTACTACGACGAAATCATTAAAACAATTTCAACAACTAAACCTCAAAATATTTAATATTAGATAAGCAAAATCTGCATCCGCTTCATTTTCCAAATGGTTTTCATTTAAAAAGAGTTTCTTCCGCAAAACAAAGATTTGATCAAAAGACGTTTTATGAAAAAAAAATCGAATTTATGCAAAAATTTATACGTTCATTTGCTTTTCTAGTCTGAAATGATTTCTTATTATGCACTGATTAAAGACTGTCATTAATTTCCAGTTATTATTAAAATGAGTATGTTTCTGAATTGAAGTTTCAGAAAATAATTAAAAAATGAGTTTTGGAGAGAGAGAGAGAGAGAGAGAGTAACAGGAGTTCTTGGTGTATATTATATATATATATATATATATATATATATATATATATATATTCTAATCTAAAATCTAATCTAAGAGATTTAATTTTTAAAATATTTTGGTTTCGAATCATTAATATCAGAAGCTTCTAAATTTCACTGCAAATTCATTTTAGTTAATTCTCGGGTCTTGGCATTAGTACATTACTCTGAGAAGTATATGTATTTATTACACCTTTAACATTATTGATCGAAATATTTTTAAAACGATTCTTCTTTAAAGTGAAGATATACTATCATTTAAATTATTCTACATCATGTAAGATAATAAATTTTGTTCTATAAATGAGTGGAGATGCTGATATGAATTTGATAAAGATTATTCATAATTTCATGCAGAAACTGAGGTAACTGAAGTTTTTTTTTTTTAGTTTTAGTTATATTAACTTACCTTTTTAAAGCATCACTAAGGCTATTTTGGAAAGGACCTCGGAATTTTCGACCGAGGTCAGATGACGAGGATGAAATCTGAGCTGTCACGCACCGTTCTCTGCAAATTTCCATACGACAACAGGATTTGATTGTTAGAAATATTATGGAGGGATATTAGGAATTCTTAAGGCGAATCTGCATATATCAAGCAAAAAATGTGATAGTAACGATGTCAGCGTAAGGCATTTGATGTCGTTGATGTAAATGAAATGGTAGCTCCATTAATCAGCATATAAAATGTAACAAATTTATATCATTACATAAATATTCTGTAATTATAAAGTATAAGTATTGTATACCATTAAATGATTGCTTTAAACTCAAAAAATACCATTATGTGAAATTCACTTTTAAAAATGAAGATCACAACGTAAACACAGATTATACCTGGCCACAGGTTTTCTTTAATAATCTTCTGTATTTATAAGACAAATTTCATAAAGGAAGTGATAATCTTAGTTGAAATTTTATAGAGGGATAATAAGAATTTGTAAAACTTATCAAGTTTTAAGTAAAAAGACGATAAACCCAATGTAAAAATAATTGCATTTTATAATAAAAGTTATTTTTTTGCCTTAGATGCATGTAAAATGATAAGCATATTAATTAGCAAATAAAACCTACCAAAGGTCCATCATTGCATCAACTTCGAATACCATTTTGTAAATCTAATTTTTCTTAAAGATGATCACAGGTTAAAGTATGTGCATTAATACGTAACGCAGATAATGCTGAAAACTATAATAAAGAAATGCAATGAATGGAAATACGAAACGGAAATGGAAATATTGCCAATTTTCTACATTTCGAAGTTATTGGCTCTCACATTGAACCATTTGGTCTTGCAATAGGGCTAGTTTATAAATCCAAATTTCGCAGAGTGTTGTTGACTGCTGGTAGATAAGATGTCAGATGATAAATTAAGATCGTCGTCAAATTAAAACTTTAATTTACTGATGAATATCTTCATGGGTTCAAACAAAGAAAATCAGAGGATTTCATGTTTTTGGGTGATGTGTAGATAAGGGCTTCAAAATTCCCAAACCGAATCATTGTAGTTTTGGAATAACAAATCTGCACTCATCTGAACATGCCAACAAGTAGTCGGAACATGAAACCTACAGGTTTCATCTATTTTTTCCGTGGAGAAGTTCCTAGACCGACAGCTGCTGATTCTGAAGACCACTTCAAAGGGTCAATGAGTCAGCGGCTCGACTCTCAACCTAGGGCATTCAATGGGATCTGGATTTTTAAACTGATCCAGGCTACCGCATAAATGGCAGATATGTCGAGAAGTATTAAATTGGCGATACTTCCATTTATTTATCATATTGACATTTATTGCATTTTTCATTAATGTGTTTAAAATTATGAATGCTACTTCTTGATTTTGTCTCGTATAATTTGTGATTTTCTTTAATAAAAATAGAACTTATGAATGTAAGAAATGTCATCTCAAAAACAATATATATATATATATATATATATATATATATATATATAATCCTTGTTTCTTTAAATAATTAGACACATAAATTAGTAGTACAGATATATATGTTAAGTATACAAATCAGAAATTTGAGTTTAGTTCAAACTAAAATTAAAGAAAATTTTGATTAATTAATTTATTTCCAGTTCTCCGATATATGATACTATAACTTGGTAACCACCGCCCCACAAGAAAAATGCGGATAGATCTGAATGTTCGAAACACTTCGACCAAACTGCCAGGAAATGCATTTGAAACATGAGGAGTATCACCGGTCACGGTGCAAACCCACCTGTAGGAAGCATGCTCTGTTATCAGTAGGGGACAGTCCATGCTATTTCTATATGCTCTTGTCATCAAGAATCAGTCTCTATGCCAGAAACCTATTTTTTTAGGCCTTCCTGTTAGTTTTATGTTTTTGAGAATTATACATATACAGCCGATGTTTTGAAACCGAACAAAATATGAAATTTTCTTTCAAGAAAATATTCTAATCAAAACTGAATTAAAAATAATTTAATTGTATTATGAATTACTTAAGTAAATTTTGTTGCAAAAATTTACTTTAAGAATTTTCTGACGTATCTTACAAATCAGGGAAATTATAATCCAAAACTTCTGATTTCAATAGAAACATTTATAATTAATTCTGAAATATTGTCAATTGGTATTAAAGAAATAATGATATTTATATATAATATTATATTCAAAAGGCAATAAAACATTGCTTGTTTTACATTTGAAACTTATTTTTATTTTTAATGCTTTTACTTCATTCTTCAATAAGTATTCCACTTCTTCAAGTACTTTTTTTTTATTGCTACAGTTTTGTACTACATATTTTCGATGTCTTTATTTTTTTTCTAAAAATGAAATAAACTATCATCCATTTATCAATGATTCATCTGTGTTAAAATATATTTTATTACTCTCATATTAATAAGGAATATTATAATTTATGAAGGTTATTCTTTTTCTCTTTTCTTTAAATATTTTTAGTACGTTTACAGCAGTTGGTATTAGGATTTGTCACGCTATCAGAGAAGAATTTAATCTAAGGTATTCTTTGCATGCAACTATTCAAGAACAAGGGTTGAGATTATATTATAAGGTGTTTAATTTCTGCAAGAAAACTTTCAGTAATCCTTCTCAAATTTTGAGAATCTAAAATTATAGTAAAATTTCTAATATACGAATTAATGCCTGATTTCTGAATTCTTGTATATAGATATACATTTTGAATGTAAAAATGCTCTAAATATTGTAACATATATATTTTATTTTTCTTGGATCAATAAGTTAAATTCTGAGATGACCCATATTACTAATTCAATATGATCCTCCAATAAATTTGAAATATTTAGTATTATAATATTTAGTCGTCAGTATTCTTTTTC
>JAPMOR010044565.1:185616-196351 GCA_026543865.1 Argiope aurantia
TATAAATTAAAATAATTTTTTTACATATAGTTTGATAAAATTAATATCACTTTATTCAAGCAAAATAAATCTCTCAAAATAACTCAGAAAACCGCAATTTTAATAAATGTTCTTTCAACTCATGTATGCATATAATGTTACTTTGCGTATAAAAAATATTAAAGGAATCAATATTTATTTTTGTAAGCATTTAAACATAAAAATAAATAAAAAAAACGATTTAATAGATCTTTTCAGCGAAGCTATGGGTTAAGACTGTAAAAAAAAACATCAAATATGATTATTTTTACGAGAAAATTATGTTTTCTGAATATACAATATAGTTTGGCATGTCATTGCATATAAAAATGGAGAAAACAACCTTGGACATAGTTAAAATTATGATAAAGTTTGATTTTCTTTAAACTTTTTTTCTTAATTTTTAACTATCTAATATTTTTATAGGTTAAACAAGAAGCAGCTGATTTTTTGGTATGATTAAACGGTTATTTAACTAAATCAGCAAATATATATATCTGCGATGATTCTTTTCAAAACAAATTATGTGGTTACAGAAATTTTCTATGATATCTCTAAGTCAAATTATTAAAGACATCATAGAAATGAAAAACTTAAACAACTTTAAAAATTGTAATTTCAAATGAAGTTGTAGTAGAAGTTTTGCAACCTTTACTTTCATTAACAAGGGTTATTAAACTATGAAACACGAAGTAATGTTTAATTTTTAACATATATGGATCAGAAAATATATAATGAATTTTTATAATGTATTGATTCATTTTAATGTAATGAATTAAAAATTATGAACCTATTCTTACTTTAGTAAAACAATATTCATCAAAAAATAATTATCTTAAGAAAGGCTACTACATTTCTTCTATAAAGAAAAAAATATCGGGGTTAGAATTATTTTTATCAAACTATTTTAAGTTCGTTTCCTTCTATACTTATTCTTTGTCAGGATATCAGACTAAGTTTTATTAAATAAATGCACCACATATAACTATTGAAGAAAAGGACTGGGCTGTGACTTTTTAAGATAATTTATTTTAGCAGCTGATTATATGATATTGTCATTGGTAATATAGATTTAGTGAAATCGAGACTATAATCACAGTAAATGCATTCATATGTGCTAAAATGTGACTCCCAAACGTAAGTAATATCAATAAATGAAATATAATAATTAAGCGATTATGTTCGGATTCTGTTTCCATATTACCTTTGTTAGCATAAAAATTATATGTATTAAATGACATTCTGAAAGGGTGTCTCCTTTTAAAATTCTTCGATCTTAATGCATATGATAAAGTAAAGTGTGAAAATATAAAATAATTATTGAATCGGTGAGAAACTTCAGTAAAATATCTGTACAAAAAGTCTCCTATTTTCTGATAGAATGCTCAAAATTTGAATATTTTACAATTTTTATAGTCAATAGCAACATACAACATATGTATTCAAATTTAAATCGAAGAATTATTGAAATTGTAGGGTATGTTTGTAGGGTATTAAATTGTAGGGTATGTTTGTAATCCAATGATGCATATACTCTCAGTTTTCTTTACTGAGTCAGTGAAAAAAAATTCTAAGATATGCTATTGTCTGCATCAGTGAAAGAGCAATACTTATATTTATTTTAAAAGAATAAAATTTGCTTTCTTGCTTTCTTTTATTTTTATAATAAATTCCTCATAGCCTACATCTTTCAGATATTATAATATTCTTTTATAAACATTTTTGTTCTGGTTCAACCCTGTGCTACAAAATAATTCAAGTTAACTTTCATATTGTTGGCAACCTGGGGGATCAACAATCAAGCAGTTGCAGATGTTGTGATCATATTTTATCATGCGACACTTTGAACCTAAAAATAATGAATTAAAAGTACATTTGAACCTTCATATATAGAGACTGACACGAAATTTGTATTTTTATAACTGTACCGTTTCCTTGATAATAAATATGTCACATTATAAATTAATAAGAAACACTTGATTTGATTGAAATCTTAGATCTATATTAGACTACTGTATATTGTGTGCTTCTGTGTCGAATTCTCTCTCATCAGAAAATAACTATTATGAAAACAGAAAACAGATATATTTTATTATTTTAAACTAAATTCTCTTACAGCAATAAAAACTCAGATCGAGTAATAGTTGTTCATTTTCCCATTAACTGTATAGAGGTTTCGTCATTCGAATATTTACTTGGGTTGACATCTGTATTTACAATCTTTCAAGCTACAAGCAACTTTTCCATTTTGATTTAAGTATTATTGGGTACACATTTGATCAATGAATGTAAATATTTGGATGGAAAACACTTGCAAAATGTACTATATCGGCATAACATGTGCTCGTCTTATAACCTTGTCTCGGATATATGTTTCAGGCTAAAGTTAATTCCATATTAGACAAACTGAAATCCCAAGGTTTCCCTATGAAAATTAAGAAATCGCATCAACTCTCGGAAACTTTCTCAAATACAATACTGAAATTACATAGTAAAAAGGCATTTTTATAATAAAATCAGTGTGGTATGTGGAATTTCTTTTTCTCTTTGAAAAATTATGTGGGAATTAAAGGATGTATTCAAAGTTTGCTACAAATTGATGTTAGAATATTATTGTTCTATACATTTGCATCTCATCTTTCCTATCATTAGTGCTATCATTTTGAAATTACATAGTACAAGATAGATTTTTTACAAACTTTCGGAGGCGAAGACAACTCCAGACATTGTTTTACATTTAATAATTTCTATGCAGCAGTTTTAACACTTGATGCCACGTTCTCCAATTTAAAGCTTAACTGAATCATAAACGATCGTTAAAAGGCCACTAGAGAGACAATTTTACCAACAATCTCTTGCAGAAAGAACTATTATTTTAAATATTGAGTATTCCTTTAATCTTGGATGTTTTCTTCCTATCATGGATTTTTCTATTTTTTAAAACTCCCATTTCAGATTTTTTTTAAAAAAATTATCTTTTTTATTAATCTACAATTTGATATTTATAGCATTTTGTTTGTGTATTTCGTCTTTTTAAATGCCATACTTTTTGATGTTTTACTTTCCATTTATTATTATACATCCATTAATTTTATTTACATGGAACAAGTTTAACTTAAATACCCATAGGTTCATTGAATAAATTAATCTTAAATTTTAAAGACGCATACATTTGATCACATTAGAAATGATCACATTACCTAATAGAAAGAATATCCATGATAAGAAAAAAATAACATAACGAAGAACATATCATAAATAACACAAAAAAAAAACATACGAAAAAATAGAATAAAAATGTGATTTTTTTCTTTTAGTTAGCTTTTTATACTTATAACCCTGATTAGAGTTGAAGCTAATCATGCTATATTTCTTAAAGACAAAATAATGCGAAAATATGTATTTTTATGAATTTCTGCATAAAATAAGAAATATTCAGATTCATAAATTATTCCTCATAGTTTTTTTTGTGTGTGTGTGAAACTGGTATAAAAATATTGGATAAAACTAGGAAATTCTTCCGATTTTAGGAAATTCATTCCTGCTTTAAAAATTTAATTATTTTCAAACAAGATTATAAAAGCAAACGCTAAAACGAATGCGAAAAAACAGAAGTTAAATTACGGAATATTTAGAAATGTATTCAAATTACACTTTCCATCCTACTAATTCCTAATATTGTAACCCATTAGAATAAATCATTTGTTTTTTATAATGACTAAACGATATCTATTCTGAAATTTCGATACTAGGAAATTCATCATCCTGCTTTAAAAATTTAATTATTTTCAAACAAGATTATAAAAACAAACGCTAGAATGAAGTTGAAAAAATAGAAGTTAAATTAAGGAATATTTAGAAATGTTTTCAAATTACACCTTCCATCTTATTAATTCCTAATATTGTAACCCATTAGAATAAATCATTTGTTTATTATAATGACTAAACGATATCTATTTTGAAATTTCGATTCTTGGAAATTCAACATCCTGCTTTAAAAATTTAATTATTTTCAAACAAGATTATAAAAGCAAACGCTAGAACAAAGATGAAAAAGAAGAAGTTAAATCAAGGAATATTTAAAAATGCATTCAAATTACAATTTCCTACCTATTAATTCCTAATATTTTAACCCAGTAGAATAAACCATTTGCTTTTTATAATGACCAAACGATATCTATTCTGAAGACACAAAGTAAATATTTTCAAGTAGTTTCTCATACGAGGAATTAAAACTACAAATTTCCATTTTATGTCCAGTTTAATTTTAACAATGAACAAGAGGAATTTAGGTGTTTTCAGTTACTTAATCGCTGGCTAATATTGCTTGTCCCAACAGAAAAGACTTCAATACAGCTAAGCAAGAAAAATATTTGAATCTATATAAAATTTGATTCGACAATTATTGAGAAAAAGCGCCTATTTTTTATTCAGATTATCGAAAAGATTTTTCAAATCAGATTAGGATTTTGTTGAATATAATGAGATTCCCTTACGTTATGTTTAGTGAAAGATTAGAAAATATATTAGCTGCAGAGAAACCAGAATAAGAATCCAAGTTTTGAAGTATTAAATTTTAATTTGAAATTAAATTACTTAATTCCTCGTTTTTGAAATAGCAAAATCGCAAGCCATATAATAAGTTATAGAGTATTTATCATATAGTTTGCTAATTTTTATATATAATTCTTCATAATATGATAGTTATTAAATTCAAAATATCATTTAAAAATAATATTAGGATAAAAAAAATAGTTCTATATTTCTTTATAGATTTAGAAAATTTAGATAGAAATTTTGGTTATATTCATCATTGTTCATTCCTAAAATTATATTATATATATATTGAAATAAGCACATTGAATTATGCTCTTCGATTCTTTTATTATTTTAACAGAAGGATATCACTGGAAGCTTAAATGTTAAAATTTGAACACATGTAAGGCCACTTGATTCATTCTTCTTAAACAGTTACTTACACCAACTGTTTACGAAGAATGAATCAAAGTTACAGCTATGTACTTCTATCCCAAATAATAAACTCTTTATTTGTAAACTTGATTCTCAAGAAATGTTGGTAACTGACAAAAACATATTTTCATTCAGAGAAGATTTCGAAATATTCAAATATTCAAATGTCGTTTTCATTTCCATAGTCTTAATGCCGTGTCCCGACAGAATAAACCTTATTCGGCCTTCTTTTATGGCCACCAAACAGTATCGAGTTGGAAGACACCATACACACATTTTCGAACAGGTTCTCATATGAAGAATTCAAACTTCCCTTTTACATCTAGTTCTATTTCCAGAAAAAACGAAATCCGTTTAGGTATTTTCGGTTCGTTAACCTGCTTGGTATTGCCAGTCGAAGCACGGAAAAGGTAGACGTTGCTATGTACGAAAATGGTCTAAATCTACAAGAAATCTGATTCAGTTGTATTAAAGAATGTAGGCTTATTTTTTATACTGAGTGTCGGAAATCGTTTTAAACTCATGGTATACTCAGGTCTGGCGTAATTTACGAGGAAATTAAATTTAGTTTTTTTAAGAAAATCACAAAATGTTTTCTTTTCAAAAACAGAATCATGATTTGGCTTAGTTTAGTTTAGATAAGTTTTATAAACGTCAGGTTTAAAAGCAACACTAAGTATATTTTTCGGACAGCCCTCGTAATTTTCAACCGGGGTCAGATGACGAGGACGACACTTGAACTGGCACTTCCTCTCCGAATTTCCACACCACACCACACCAACAGGAGGACGTTTAGTCCCGACCCATTTAACGTGCACCAGACACTCTTACACGACGGTTCTTCGACACAATGGGATCTTGAACCTGAAACTCTCCGGTTCTGAAGACCTTACCATGAGGCCGCCGTGGCCAATCAGGATTTAGCATTCGTGCTTTACAATTTCAGGTTTTAAAATGAAAATATCTTATATTACCTAAAGTCTATATTTATATAATAATATAAAAATAACTAACCGATTAAAAATGTGCGAAAGAATATTTTCTTAAAAATTAATTAAACTGATTTTTACATTAATCGTAATAATTTATATATCTCACAAAATATCCATTTTAACTAAGGGTTTGAAGTGGAAATATTATACTATTTTTTTTCTTGCCTTATATTATTAAATTACACGTTTTTTTGTTTTTTTTTTCTCCTCGAAAACACTTTAGATTTCTTATTCTCTTCACGTTTTATTCGAATTTTTTTTTTTTCATTTGAAGTACCAGAATCGAACAGAAAATGTTAATAACAACTGTTAGTCATACAGAATTCATACAGAAAACATAATCCCTACGTGAAAGACAAAACATTACTGAATAACTATTGCATTATCTTTTGATGTGTTAATGTCATCTCAAACTATAAATGACTGATATTTAGGGCTATGACATTATAAGGATAGGACAATATAATCTATTGATGCTTCATATTTGAATAAAGCATACTTATGCGTGAAATTATTTAATAGCCTGATTGTAAAACTCATCGCTAATGAATTGAAATTCTCTATAAAAAGTAATCTCTCCATTAAGGAAATACCAGTTTATGCACTTTTTAAAGATTTGAGGTTTTAAAATATTCATTTGGGTTCTGCTGTGAAGTTTTAGTTCTTTTATTGATATGCTGAAATATTATCCTGGAAAATTTTTCCTTGGTTTTTGTATATATATGAGTTGAACGAAAAATAATCAATCTAAAAGAATTTTAGATTGCAATATTTCTGATATTTACAATCTAATCATATGTAAAGAATAATGTTTATGTTTGTTTATAATTTGAGTTAATACAATAGCAATTTAAGGAATCTGACTATAAAACGAAATATCTCCTTCTGAAGTATATCACAAATGGTACGCATTTTTAAAAAAAATCAATCTTTTTGACCAACGTTTCTCAACCTTTCAGTATTTGCGGCTAAGTTTTCAATCATAATTTTCATCGTGCCCCCCGCTTACAATGAAATGTATACAACAATAATGTATATTGAGTATTTTCGATTCTGTTTTTAAATTATTTTTAACTAAATGCCAAAACAAAAATAAAAGCGAGCCAACGTTGGCTAGGAACCACATCTTGCATTTTGGACAAGCCGGCAGTAAACAGATGAAACGTATGAAAGCGGAGAAAATTTAAATATTATATTTGAAATGAAAGCCAAACAGGGAGATAATGTTAAAAAATATGAAAGTAAAAAAAATAATTAATGAAAGTTAATCTAGACGGGATGAGCTAAATTTAGAAAACTGGGAATACATTTTTTCGAATAATGAAAGAAATAAAACAGAAGCATGACTAAACAAAAGAAGAAGAAAAATAAGTAATGTTTGTGGAAGAAAATTCCACACGACCGATGCCGTCTCCAGCATGAACGGAGCAAATTTTTCTCATAGGAAAAAGGAAAATGTTCGATAACGCAAGTTTCAATTCCATACAGTCTCATTCGAGTCGATCTTCTTATCGCTATCGAATATATCGTGAATGCGTATGTTATATATCTTTTCCTGTTAATTGCAATTCACCATATTAAATATTTACGGCAGCAGATTTATGCAGACTCATGGATAAATTTTTAAGCTTAAGTAAGCAAGCATTAGACGATAGTCAAGCATCAACTAGTACACAGACGAGGGCAGTTCCGAAAATAAAATCAAGAAAATATTCTCAAGAATACTTAAATTATGGTTTTACCAGTGCTGAAGAAAATGAAGAAGAAAGGCCCCTGTGTATCATTTGCTCAAAAATGTTAGCCGCAGACAGCTTGAAACCTAATAAAGTTAAACGACATTTGGAAACGCTTCATAGTGAGTACGTCAACAAACCCAGAGAATTTTTCGTATTAAAATCATATAAAAAGTAAAAATCATTTGTAAAGAAACTTTGTCTCTGAATAAAAAAGCTTTAATTGCATCTTACAAAGTTCATATAAAATAGCCAGATGTAAAAAAATCTCACACCATTGGTGAAGAGCTTATTTTGCCAACAGCAATTGAGATTGCAGAAACTAGGTTTGGAGATAATTTTTCAAAATAATTGCAGTCCATACCTCTCTCAAATGATAATGTTGCTCGTCGAATTGGTAATATGGCCGAAGATGTGCAGTGTCAACTTTTCTCGAAGTTGCGTGACACAGAGAAGCTTTGGCTTCGAAAGCAATGAGTCCTGGTCTGAATATTGTGTTAACTACGGTTGTAACCTTAGTAAACTATATAAAAATGAGATCCCTGAAATCGAGAATCTTTTCCGCACTTTGTAAAGACATGAGTTTCAATACATTCAGCATTACTATTTTATTGTGAGGCAAGATGGTCATCACCTGGGAAGTTTTTCCAACATGTTTATGTTGCAAAGAAATCACCAATTTCCCAGCAGAAGAAAACAGACCGGAGGCCGAGAATTTTCGAGATAGTTTATTTGTGAAGAAATTGAGTAACTTATTTGACATATTCGAGAAATAAAATAATTTGAGTCTTCAACTCCAAGGAGCAAATATACATGCAGTGAGTAAAAAAAGTTTCCTTACGGAAGACTAAAATAAAAATGAACTAGCATAATTTCTAATCTTTGCTTTTTATCTTTATAAACTACTTATATATTGTTAATATGAGTCCTTAAAAGGGAGTTTCATAATAAATTTCTCTTTTTTTACAAAACTCGGCAAGTCCATTTGCAATTTTTAAGATAAATGACGAAATGTCATGCAAAAAAAGTTTCCGTACGCAAAATGCAAATTCCTCCTGACGTGCTCTACAACTATTCCACAGTAAATATTCGAAGTTTGATGGTTTGTCAGAGTGAAGAATACGACACAACAACAGTTGTTTAATTCCAATGTTTCGCTGATCGTCTGAAAAGGAAAATTCAGAAATCAATTCGAGAGTTAGTGATTCTGTTGCGAAAAAATAGATTATTTATGAAAAAAAATTAGTGAAACGACTTACAAACCCTAAGTCTATAGTGCAGTATATTATTGAAAGACACCGTGATGAGTAAACGTTTGAGGATAGAGATAGATCCGGAAGATCTCCGAAGTTAAATCGCTTGCATAAAAGAAATATCATGTGTAAGGTGCAAGATAATCCCTCGGATTAGTGCACCTCAACCTGCAACTGATTTAACGGTTAATTACAACATTAAATTCTCATCTTAAATTGTGAAATATGCCATTTAAAAAAAGGTTATAATGGATATGTGACCCGTAAGAAGCTTGTTATAAGTCTCTGCTACAGAGAAAGCGTCTCGAATTTACAAATAAGCATATAAGCAAGCCTTCATCCTTTTGGGAATCGGTTCTTTTTAATGATGAATTAAAATTTAATATCCTTGGGTCAGATGGTCGAGTTAGGATCTGTAGGGAATCAAAACAGCATTTCTTACTTAAGAATTTATGTGAAACTGTGAAGCACGGTGTTGGTTAGAATATAGTATGGGGGTGCATAAGTACTGCTGGTGTCGGATATTTATGTTTTATAAAAGGAAATATGTATAGGTACATACATCTTGATATACTAAAACAAAACGTTTTAACCAGTGCTGATAAACTGTTCCTTGGAATATACATTATTTTTCAGCGGGAAAACGATCTTAAGCACACCTCCAAAATTTGTCAAGAGTAATATCTCTATAATGTTAAAAAACAGCTTCATAGCCCTCCCCAGTCACCCGATTTGATCCTTATAGGACATTTATTGGAAGAAATCGGTCGTGAACTAAAAAATATGACACAAAGAACAAGTTTGAACTCAAAAGGGTCATTCAAGACATTTGGAGTCGTATTTCTCCAGAAACAACAAAAACACTGATGTGGATTATGCCACAACATTTGAGAGAAGTGATAAAGGCCAAAGGGAGGCCTACCGATCGTTAAAGGCAAGTTGATCAGAATGAAAAAGGTTTTTCATGTACTATATAAATACCGTAAGGAAACTTTTTTGTTCCTTATTAGTGGCATTTTTTTATTCTTTCAATTTAAATATTTAATTTTCGTCAGAGTTTTTCCTTTATAATATTCATAAATAATAAATTACATTGTTTTAAACCAATTTTAAAATTTTCATTTTCTTAACAAAATATTTTGTGCAAAAAATAAAACTTTTATTAACAGTCCTAGCTGCGTACGGAAACTTTTATTACCCACTTTATGTTGGATACGAGTGATAAAGTTAATGCTCTTTGTAGATAATTGAAATTGTGGAGCAGGAATTTAAAGCAAAAAACCTAACAATGTTTGCAAATGTGGATGATTGTACTAAAACTTACAAGGCTGAAGAAGAGCATGTAAAAGTGGTTTTGTAACCATTGAAAATCTTTTAGCCATGCTGGTAAAGAATTTAAAAAAAATATTTTCTTGCTGACGACAAACTGATAGCAAGTTACGCGTGGGTTAGGGATCCATTTCATAAGACTTCCGAAGGACTCTCAATTGATGAGGAAGAAACATTCATAGACTTCATGACAAGTGACGAAACTAAAAGACAATTTAGTAATAAATCGCTATTTGAATTTTGGGCAGGAGTAAGGATGATTTTTCTGCACTAAAAACAAGGGCATTTCACATTCTATTACCAATTTCAATATCCAACTTTTGTGAAACTGGATTTTTTGCTGTGGCTTCTTTGAAGACAAAATATAGAAACAGAACCAAGAATGGCTATTTCTAATATTAAGCCTTCCTTCAAAAAACTTTGCTTTGCAAGACTGGCC
>JAPMOR010044574.1:0-34726 GCA_026543865.1 Argiope aurantia
TTGCACCTGGTAATTCTGATTACTCGGAATAACAATTAACAACAATTCCTAAGAAATCTGAATTTTGTGATATGAAAAAAAAGTGCAAACGAGTTTATTAAATTTGATTTGTAATTCGTGGAGAAAATTAAAAGGTGTTTATTCTTTCAATGGCCCTAATGCTATAAAAAACCATGTAGAAAATTTAATTATTTCAATTATTTTCATGTTTACTGGAAAAAAAATAATATCAAGTTAGTGAGCAGTTTATATAATTATGTGTGCGAAACGATTACAGTAATTAACACAAAAAAATCATTTTGGATAAAATACTTCTGAGTTTTTGCGAAACATTGCTTTTCTTTAGTTTATTATTATTTTTACCGTTCCGTAAGAAACAGCATAAATTAGCACATGAAAAAAAAAGATTGATTGATATTTAATTCAATGATCTTACATTTACTGTTTCATTCCTAGTAACAATTTGTCTACCTGTAGATTACTATTACACCAATATAATAACACGTTTTTAAACGTCTAATAAGTAATTGGATGCATTATTATTATAATTTATTGCTTACTCATAAGGTAATTTTGTCAAATTAATTTATTTGTATCAACCTTAATACATCCAGAAAGTTTCATTTTTTGCTTATTTGTTTGATTTGAATATTTCTCAGTTATTCTTTGGCAACCATTTAAAATGCTTTCGCACAAAATGCGTTAATAAGAAACACATATCTTTGTCTAATTGTCTAGATAATGTATCGCTGTTTTATTTTAACAAAAATGTCTTTCAGTTACAAACCGGATTCCTTTTTTAAGCTTTAAGCAACAATATTATGAATTTGGAAATTTTTCATATAAATCAATAACAGGTTTTTGGTATTTGTTTTGTGTGTAAATTTTAAACATGATCGATTTCGAATTTATTCTATAATTGGTTTCTGACAAAGGAAAGAAACTTGCAGTTAAAAATTATATTAAATTGAATGTAATTTTTTTCATTGCTCGCTGAAGACTTATTCGTTACCAGCAGCATTTGGCGACCAGCTGGTTCGCCAATCTTAATGTTCGTTTAAATTTTAATAATTAAATATTTAACCAATACCTACTTTAATAGATTCTTCATCAAAATATTTTAAAACTTCTAATTTTGATAGTCATATAATTCATTCATAATATTATAAAAGCCTTCAGTCAAGCGTAATCTGTATCTCTCTAATTTTCTGTTAGCTCCAGTAGAATTTTTGCTTTAAATTAAAGTGGAAAGAATTAATCTGCAATTAATATAATAACATTTTTTACTGAAACAAAACATTTCTTTTATAATATGATTACTGATAACGGAGCATTTAAACTTTATGGGCACTAAAGAATATCTTTCTTAATTTATGTAATATCTCAAGAATTTGTCAACAAAATTTTCTCAGATTCATCATGAACAGATCGATTAATTAACAATGTTTAATTTTAAATGCATCAAATACTAAGAAAATAAAATGAATCGTTTAAAATAATCGGTCGAAAACAGGTTTTAAAAAAACTACTTAAAAACGACGTACTTAAAATTATAAGCATATACAAAAAATATATAACTAATATAAATACAATTTAATTACAAAAGCATGAAACTAACCTAAAAATAATTTAAATCAAGAATCATCCGTTGATAATATTGTGAACAATCAGAACACAATGCGCATGCGTGAATTTTCAGCGCCAGTTACGTTAACGCAAATGCGTGAATTTTTCTACACCAGTTGGGGTAACGCAATGCAGATTAGACATTTTTAATTTCCTTTATTCTGTGTTATTTTAATTCAAAAGTACTTCAGAATGAATCTGAAAGATCGATTAATTAACAATGTTTAATTTTAAATGCATAAAACATTAAGAAAATAAACAGAATCGTTTGAAATAATCAGCCGAATAATGTTAACCCTAGCCTCATTACTGTTTGGGGGGGGGGACAGAAGCCTTACTCATTTGGCGGTGGGGAAAATGGAAGATTTTTTGGTGGGAAAGTTAGTTTTTAATTAATAATTAAAATTCTAATTAAAAATTCAAAAAAGGGACCCTAGGTGCACATTCCCGACCTCTAAATTTGGTAGCTGTAGGTCAAATGGCCTGGCCTGTAGAGCGCCAACACACACACACACACACACACACATTGAGCTTTATATAAGTATAGATTATTTTTAATGACATAATTTGCTTTGTTGACAAGCTTACATAACATATGATAACCTCATAAGTGTTACTATAATAAATATCATATGTCTTTATTAACTAAATTATTTTACTAAAGTGTGAAATTACTGTGTACCCAAATTTATTACATCTGTTTCAGAGTAATTTCCTCTGACTATAGTGTACTACTGCGAACGCTTTTTCTAATTATCAAGATATGTTTTTAAGTCGGTTTTGTAATACCCTTTCAGAGTTCATACAGAATTTTCTTTTATCTAATTAATGTACACAAAACGCTGATCATGAAAAAGAAATTTCAGTCACGAAATAAGAAAAAAATTCTTTCGGTACCATATCAGGTGAATACGGAACTTATAGAACAGTAATTCTTTTGTCAAAAATTTACGAATAATAATGATACTATGAGAAGACGTATTATCATTTTGTAAAGTCCATAAGCTCTTCTTCCATAGTTTTTGCTATTTTCGATAGAACAGCAGAGCATTCAGGAATTTATTCAAAAATGTCTCTAATGTTAAAGGAGGAACACTAAGCCCAATTTTCTGACCTTATCTATAATGCTGAAGATAAGTCGAAGTGAATGGTCTTCCAGATCGTGATTCATTTTAGCCGATTCGCTACTTTCCTGAAACATTTTAATTCTCTTAAATACTCCTGTTTCTTGTTAAATGGTTGTCTTTATATGTTTTTCTCAACCTTTATAAAGATTTCTGTGACAATATTTGCTTCCCGCAAATCAATTTTAATGCATATTCTTAACTCCATTTTGGGAAATATTCCGCTAGAAAACATTAACATCTCATTAGAAAACAATTTATTAGCAAACGATAAAATGAAATAAATTTTATAGAATTCGTAAAAATGTTTGAAAATATTTTGAAGACCATATCTATTATACAGTTTTGAAGTATTTGAAATGTTTTTTAATCACAGTGGTATAAGTATACTTTGTAAATAAATTGTTTTTTTAAACGTATGATAGTCGTCCTTTTTCAATTCCATTTATCTTCAATGGTATCTTTTATGTATTAAAGAAAATTTGAGATTCAGTTTATAAGAATAAAATGTCTATTACTACATCTATTTCTATTTATTTATTTAATGATATAGATCAATATAAAAATATTGATATACATTTGATGAATTAGATCTACTTGTTTTATTTTTATAAATTTATATTCCATCGTAATGTATACAAGAAGTAATAAAACTACCACACATTGTTTTGATTTAACTTTTAATAATAATTCAGTTAAAAATTAATGAAATAATAAATCTCTTTAAAATCTCTCCAAAAATAATGAAATCAAAGAGAGGGTTTCGAAGTTTCTGTTCGAAACTCAATTTTTCTTACTTTTGAATGATCGTGATATTTTTTTTTACTTAAGAAAACTTTCTAAAACATTATCGTACCATGCTGCTACATAAAGAACATGTTTAATCTTTATGTCCTCTTATACGATGCAATGAAAATTTAAATCCTTCGTAGATATATTAATGGATGAATTATCTTTATCTTTCCAAAAGAGAAAACATAAAAAAAGATAGATAATGTCCTTCAATAATTATGAAAGTTTGGACAAAAAACATATATAAGGAAAATATATTCGATTTCAAAAAAACTTCTTCATCTCATTAATAATCTCAGTTTACAGTGCTCAAAAACATCTATCTTATTTGTTAATTTTAACTGTTAAAAAAATCCTCAAAAAATACTATTATTCTTCAAAATTATGAAAATTTATTTTTTATTGTCTTTAATGACCGAATAATATTATTTTTAATAACATTAAACTTTTAAAATAATTTTTTTATCCACTCAGTGTATCCAATAATTAACATTTATTTCAAAACAAATATTTGATGAAAATCGATTGAAACAAAAACAAAAAAATTGATTCAAGTTTTTCTTGTAACAAATGTAATTCTTCCTGAACTGAAAGTGTATTTCGACTTTGAATTTTGAATTTTACGGAATATCCATTGCTCACAATGCATGACGTCATTAGGATAATTATCCCGGGAAATGTAAAATCTTAAGCATTCCTTAAAATGACAAAAATTTAATAAATTTACTTGCACAGCGCCAAAATTTTCTACAAAACGCCAAAATGCAAACACTTGGCTGAGATTTAGAAGTTTGTACGTCTATGTCTGTCACCAATTTGGCAGCCAAAACAAAAGGAGGGAATGCGCTACGAACCGCCTGTTTTAATTGTTGACAAGATTCTTATTGTTTTATGTTCTTGTGTGGAATTTCTGGTGTGGAATCCACAAATTTCAAATAACATGAAAGCTAAAAATACTTATAAAATACTAATTTGGTAAATAATTAAAATAAGTATTTTTTTTTAATTCTTCCAAATAATTTCGAATTGAAAAGTGAATACGAATTCATTTTTCAATTTCATATTGAAAGTTGGGAAAATCAATTAAACATTCAAATCAGATTTTTAAAAGTAATCTTTATTATTTTATTTCTTCTGCAAGTGTAAATGGACACCTTTTAATGACTCCGAAAAAATTAGTTTATATTAAATACTACTTTTATATATTATTATTATTATTATATATCATAAAAAATTAAATTTGTATTTATTTTTCTTGAATTATATTAAAGAATTGTTTTTCTCGAACATCTTGAAATAGTTTTATCCTATTTGGCCTCTTTATTTTCAGACTTCGTCTAATTTAGTCTAGTAAAATTTCTGATAGATATTTTTAACTCCTTCTTTTTCAATATGATTCGGAACTTTTTCCTCTACAAATTTGGTCTGGATTTTTATTTCCTTTGTCTTATGTGAATGTTGATTTTATTTAATCTCAGTTAAATCATTGGAATATAACACCTTGTAAACGATTCTGTGAAATTGTCAGACAGTGAAGCAGAAATATTTTAATTGTCTTACATATGCTTTTTTTTTCATTTCTCACATGAACTTCCCTAATGGAGATTAATCCGTCATAGTATTATTAAAAAGTAAATGCTTGGTTCATCTATCTTTTAAATTTAGCTTTATAGTAGCGACATTTTTAATTGCTTGTAAACTGCACATATATTTAACAGAATCCTTCTACTTGAGCTTACAACAATGGAAAAAATGACACGATTATATATTTAATGAAACGATAAAATCGGTTTGAATTTCAAGTTACAATATAAGTATTCAATATAACTACAATATAAGTAAGTATAAGTAAATAGTATGTGAAAAAAAATTTTAATTACCAAAAATTCAAGAAAGTTATGTACGTCAATTAAATTAATAAATTAAAGAGATAATTTAAAAAAATTTGAAGCGATATAAAATCCATTTTCATGCAGTAAAATTTTCAGAAGTCATTGCAATAAAAGCCGAAACGCAGCTTAATTTTTGATTAATAACAATTCTATTTGAAATTTCAAAAATATGACTCCCAGATGCACATTCCCATCCTATAAGGTAAATATGAACCAAAATTGGGAGCTATATGTGAAAAGGTATGGCCTGCTGAGGGCCACTATATACACACACATTTATCCTTATTAGTAGTATACATGAGTTTTGAACCCTACTACCACTAAAAGAAAAAATACAGGCTGAATCTAGGCTATTAAATGAAAATTTGCTTAAACCTAAAAAGCATGCAATTCACAAAAAAAAATTCTTTGGAATCTTTTAAAAAGTTCTTATCTTTTTCTATCACTAATTGTAATAAAATCAAATTCTTTAAAACTGGCTATTCTTTAGACTCTTTAATTTCTAAATACATTTTATAAACTAATACTTATTTCTTAAATGAGAAAAGTTGATGCTACAGCACAAAGTTTAATTAACAAATTAATGACACAAATATAACTTAATACATCAATTCTTGCATAATCTACATTCAATTAGTTTTTCTTTATATTATTATCATTTATCCTTAAAAGCTAATGCGTATGGCAAAGTTATTCATTCGAATTTTGAGATAATGGATATCCTAATTCCATATAATGCATGAAAGTTTCCTCATTCTTCTATCTTTTACGTATTATTTCAAAGTACCAAAAGATTCATAAATAATTTTTAATCTAAGCCATAACGATGTTGCCATTAGTAAAATAAAATTTCGGACTGCTATTTTGAAGAAACGCTTCAGCCGGAGGATAAATGTTAAAATCATGAAAAGTAATAACTTTCTTCTAAATTAAGCAGTTTCCTGAAATATTACGCATTATTTTATTCATTAGAATGATCATTTTTTTTTCGTACTCGAAATCCACCACGATATTTGCCGGGAGGCAAGAGTTGAGGAAATTCATTATCAAATAAAGCAGAATATTAATGTGAGATATTTTTTCTCGTGGCTTTAAGTTTTTGTCTATGATGGTCGAATCTTTGAATAATTAAAATATGAATTTAATCCTAAAGATATGGTATCATACTTTTAATGTTTTGTAGTTTATGAAGTACCTTAACAATTTATGCAATAAAAGAGAATAAAATGGCGAATTCGGAAAGAAAGACAACTCAAGGTACTATTATATTTTTAATTTCTGAATATTTGATTCTTTTATTTTAATTTTATGTTGTGATGACATTTGGTTAAAATTAGCGACAAGATTCAAAGAATTTTTCCATACATTTTATTGATGAAAGAAAGGAAAGTATGAGTTATTATTATTTTATGAACTTCTTAAATAAATATTTTTAAAAAACAATGAATAATCAAACAGTTAAGAATTTCAAAAGGTTTGGAAACTTGATCCGCTCAAGGCTTTTCAGATACGCTCATATCTCAGAAACACTTTCAGCTAGACGGTTGAAATTTGGTATCCGGTCTTCACACCAAAGTTGCGCAGTTCTATCAAATTTTGAATAAAATCTGTTTAAAGGAACTCCGTCTGTCCGGCCATTCGAATATAAATTAATACGATAACTATAAAACGAAGAGAACTGGATAGATAAGAACCGGTACACAGTTTTAACATTTATAGTGTAGACACTTGTCAAAGTTTGGAACAAAACCAACTATGGAATTGACTGTCTGTAGGTCTGTACTTCTGGAAACATGTGAAAGCGATAATGCAAAAGTGCAATGACTTAAATATATCAAATTAAGTATGGAATTTTTTGGTTTCAAATACAATTTAGTGTCATATCCTTGTTTCAATCGATTGAGGAAAAACATGTCTAAAGCATGAATTCGATTTTTGGGTACTATTAACCTCATACCAGAAATTAATCGCAAAAAAACTTGCAAAGATAGATTCACGATAAATTTAATAAAACATTCAATTCACAAATTCACACCAAAAGTTAATATTTTGTAACTATTGTACGCCAATGCCATGCAAGATGTTCTCTGCCATGACAAGCTTATTAGAGAGTATACAATAAAGTTTTGGCTAGATCCCACCCACTGGTATATTCATCATATATTCATCATCTATCATTCATATATATTCATCTCTATTATCATATATTCATCATCTATCATTCATATATATTCATCTCTATTATATATTCATCATCTGTCATTCATATATATTCATCTCTATTATCATATATTCATCAACTATCATTCATATATATTCATCTCTTTTATCATATATTCATCATCTATCATTCATATATATTCATCATCTATTATTCATATATATTCATCTCTATTATCATATATTCATCATCTATCATTCATATGTATTCATCTCTATTATTATCATTCAGATTTTGCTTTTAATCACAAATATATGAAATTTCAATTACAATTAAAATATGTCTCTGATATTCATAAAGATGAATGTTTGTCTGTCTGTTAGCGATTTGCAGAACAAATCATTGAACCTAGAGGTACCAAATTTGGCATAGATGTAAATACCGTGGAGGATCAAATTCTCCTCGGATGAATTTTTGTCAGAATTTTTATTGTTTAAAAATTAAATCAAATTCAGGTGTCTATGGTCGTTTTCCCGGTGATAATTTCTTAAAGAATTATTGCACAAAAAAGTTTATGCGTCATTTTAAAGAGCAAACGTATATCTTTCCTATGATATTAGTTAGATAAGTATTGCAAAAAGTTTAGTCCTATTTATATCAATATTTAAAATTTAAAAATTTATAAATTAAAAAATATTTCTGTTTTATACAATGATAAAATTATGCTCTAGAAAACTTTTAAATTCACTTTTATTATATTTAAAATTTTATTATTGCAAATATTTTGAAATAAATTAGTCAATTATTTCAACCAGATGGCGCGTTATACAGTGAAAATATGATATGGTTTATTCCATTAATAGATAATTGAATTCTGCATATCTTATGCTGTGACTGCAAATGCAGAGCTGCATAAAATGTAGTCACAAAATGAAATGCCAAATTTTATTTATTTAAATCATTGCGCTTTCGAGTTATTGCATTTACAAGCTTGTGAATGTTCACACTGACAGACGTTCAAGATCTTGAGAAATACGGTTCTAAATTTGATACATGCCTGTTGTTGTTGTTGTAACTTATGGCACTTTACAAGCTCGTTGACAGCAATCTGACGGCGATTTAAGCCGAGTGGGCGTCTCTTGTTTTTTCAGTATCACCAAATAGGGTCAAGAGTACGACTTAGCTACTTCATGCGTTACATTCGCTTGCACAGGAGGGCGCATTCACACACCTCACAGGCAGAAAAACCATACCCTGGCCGGGACTCGAACACGGAAAGTCCAGATCACGAGGAAGACGCGCTACCCCTATGACAGGACGCCGGCTGATACAGGCCTAGGCTTCAGATGCTGAATCTGTGTACCAATTTTTTCCAACTAGATCTCTTGATTTTTTTAAATTCCCGTGTTAATTGTGAACTCTTGACATATCTCAGATAGAGGCCTTATAGCACTATATTTCATCCGTCTAGCTCAAAACATTTTTATGTTATCGTGTTCACAGACAAATATTATTCCAAAAATGTATTTTTCGAACTGAGGGAGATCTGAAAAGATATGAATCGTCAAAATCTCAAATTCGATTTTTTTTTTTTTACTATTAAATACTTTATCTTTGTATACTTCGTGTACGGAAAAGTGCATTTTAATATAGTGGCAAAATCCCGTTTACATAAATCTTTTTTATATTTATTATTTCCATCAAAAACTAAGAGTCAAGTTGTTTCACTTCAGTTCATTCTTTCTAAACCCTCTTCTTGTAAAATATGCACTAGCATAGACTCTTGAAGAGCGAGTTTATAATGCACTCTTCTAGAAAAATGACATTTTTCCAATAATTGCGCAGCCACGCTACGAAGAAACAGCTGGCCTTCAAATAATCAGAAAAAGGCGGACATTTTTATTCGACGCCTCGCGCTTTTAAAAATTTTAAAGCTTACTTACTAAACAGGACAACAATTTTTTATGTCCCATAAAGTTAATAATGCTCCAAGCCATTTGCCATTATGCATGCAGTACATTTAGATGAATGAAGAGCAATTTTAATCTAACGTGGTCTTAATGTATAATGTATTAATAAACACTGTTTGACATGCACGCAATGTCTTGGTATAATGTAAATGATGTACCTACTTAAAAACTCTAAAAAAAATTTCAGTTTTAATGTTGTAGGATATACGTGGTTGTGTTTTCAAATAATAAAGGATAATTTTAAAGTAATTTGTTAGCAGCTCTCCGTGTAAAGCATTTCAAAATGGAAGTTCTTTTTTATTTTTAATTCTTCTTTGTAAATAAATGGCTAATGTTTTCAAACATGTTCATTTGAAGTGCATATTCTTCGAAAGATAATAAAAATGCTTTGAAATGTGTGTACAGGGTGGCTTAAATTAAATAGCATTTCCTTATTATACTGTTTTAATTAACTTAAGTTGTTTGATTTATGTAAAAATGCAATTTTGTAATTGGTTTTGCATTCTCTTCCTAATGTATCAAAATTTTTAACTTTAGTTAATTTATGTATTTTTGATAATAATGATTTAATTAGATATTTTCAGAAATCAGATAAGTTAATTAAGTGCGATTCAGTACTAGCAATGTCAATGAATAGTAAATTGAAAAAGGGATTGATTTTAATAATCGATAATATTTATTGTAATTAATCTAAAATTAAAAATAGAAAATATTTGATGTAAAAGAATTGTACTTCGTAACACAATAATTAAAGTTTATTTTGAACAATTGTTTTTTCTATCCATTCAATAGTTTCTAAATAAATGGCTAATGTTTACAAATATATTCATCTGAAAGAGCACATTAATGGGGGGAAAAGTAATAAGATTGCATTGAAACACTTGCTTATGTATTAGTATTACATTCAGCACTTATTAACTAGTTAATAAATTAAATTTTTTATTTTAAGATGCTGAAAATTCTCAGGAAACTGAAAGTTGTAAGAACTGCCCAAAAATTCCACATATTCTTTTACAATATTTTTATATTAATTTTATATTTTATTAACTTATATGGGCTATGCACTCGAACCGATTAAAATTCAATGAAATGATAAAACATTATTCAGATATTTGCAATTAATTGCCTTCTGTTTCGTTGTTACTTATGGCACTTGCCATAGACAAGCCCTCTGACTAAATAACCCTCTACTTGTTTTATATGGTGTTGAAAAATTTGTATGTGCGTGTGCCTAAGATACCTAAGATTCCCTTTCCTACTTCTACACATGTCAATGAAATCCTTATCAAAATCTCATAGTAAAATCACTTAAGGTAAAAAATTCTCTCTCTTTTGCTCTTGTGGCGCGATGTAAACCGACACATCTCTTATATTTTTTCTTTGTACAAATTATGTACGATGAAAAATTAGACAAAAGCAGAGAACAAAATGAATTTATTATCAAAAGTAGTGACAAATATGGTTGCTTTTCAAAAAACACGGCAGATATTGATGTGAGGTGGACCTTAGTTTTCTTTTTAAACTCCTGATCCATGTGGAAGTTCCTTCGGTGTTCTTTTAAGGAAGAACTATGGAACAAAAATCGCTTTGAAAATGCAGGTAATTGTCGTATGAGTGGACCAGATTTCCGATCCATTTTCTGAAGAACACTACCGAAAGTGATATGAGAGGGGTCTTAATGTTCTTCTAAAGCTCCTCTCAGTCTGGAAGTTCCTTCGGTTTTCTTTTAAAGCATAATTATGGAACAAGAATCATCTTGATAATTTAGACATTTGTAGTATGAGTAGACCAGATATCAGATCCGTTTTTAGAAGAACACTACCACCAGTGATGTTCTTCTAAAGCTCCTCTTTATTCTAGAAGTTCATTCGGTTTTCTTCTAAGGAAGGACTATAAAACAAAAATCGCCTTGAAAATTTGTCGAAAAGTATCCGTTTTTTGTATCCAAAGTATCCATATTTATATCCATGTATCCAAAGTTCAGTTTCCAGTAATGAATTCATTTTTTTCTTCGCTCATTTTTTTATGCTCTATCATGGCTTTGGAAAAAACCATCTATCATATAAGCGATGGTTTTTCTTTGAAATCACTCTTCTGCCTTTTAACTTCAACGCGAGATATTACCAGAAATTCATCGCACATTTGTCAAATTAAGGACAAAAAAAATTAAATACATATTGCGATGTTTTTGTCTATGAGCAGAATCTTCGACTATTAACCTCTAAGAAATGGCAATACCAAAAAAGATTTTGAAACAAAAGTTAATCATCAATATTGAAGTGAGCAGTATCAAAAAGATTTTCAAACTGCATATCAATACGATACAGTTATTTGCCGCATTTCAATAATTTTTCAGATCTTCAATAATTACAGTTATAAAAAAGAGAAATTTTCTTCTACCACCATCGAATAATATTAGTAATCTTTTTGTGCTAAAAGACCTTTTTCTTATTTATATTTTTTACTAAAATTCCAAATAGTCAGGAACTCTCCCAACCTGAATGTTGATAAAATATTGATTGAAAAACTGGATATAATAATTAGTCATCAATTACTAAATAAATCATTATATTTTTCTCATGTTCTTTGCTATTTTATGTTTATATTTTATCATGTGTGAACATGATGTTTTTTTTTTGTTTTTTTTGCTTGAGGTTTTTGAAGCCTCAAAATGCGTTGGTAACAAATTGTTGAAGCCTCGAAATGCGTAGGCAACAAATTTGCGATTTATTTATTGGCGAAAGTATTACAGCACAAAATGATAGTATACATCATATTGAAGTTCAAAAAATAATCGTTTCAATGATACTAATGTTTTGAAAATGTAATTCTATTTTTAATGAATTTTTAAAGATATAATTAAATTATATTTTTTAAAAGTTAATCTCGCACAAAATAAAAATAAAATTTAATCTGCACGAGAATTGCAAAAAATTAACTTTTATAAACTTTTTGTCACCACATTTACAAAAGCTCTGATTAAAAAATAAATTAATTACTGCTGCAAATTAAATCTAGAAAAATGTAATTTTTAGCACGTGATTGTATGAAATGAAATAAATAGAAAATGTTATATTTGATAGAAATGTGATAACATATTGACGATTTATCGCTTTTGGAGCATCAGTATTTCATTTTTAGGGTTATTAGAAAATAATGCAGAAGGTTGTCACATTTGGCGATTTATCGCCAACTAAAGTTACAACTTGATTTCCAAATTAATCATTCTCTGAATTCCTACGAATTCTCTTAATTAATTTAAGTCATTAACCGGTTTAAACCGGTTTGAAACAATAACGATACTATCAGATTACGCATACATCGATATTTAGAAAAACGATAATTTTCTTTTCATCTCAAAATCGATCGATCTCCAAAACTTTGCAGCTAGAAAAATTAAAAATCGAAGTTTAAAAAATTATATATAAAAATTATATCCCGTGATTGTTTCAAACCTGTTTAAACTGGTCAATGACTTAAATTACTTTTAAAAAAAGTAATGTTCTTACATGATGAAATTTGCGATTGTAGATTTCATTTTTAATTTGTTTATATATATATATTGATTTTTTTTTTATTTTTTTATTCTATTCTATTTCTATTCTTTTTTCCTTTATTTTTACTGTTTTTGTTTCATTGTTTTTATTGTCTACTTTTACTTTTTATTACTTATTTTTTGATTTTATTGCTTGGCATTCCGAAGGATCTAATTATACACGACCCGGCTGTCGGACTACGATTTTGAGCTTTGTAGGCTTGCCATTTTCTTTGGTTCTTTCTTAACGAATGGGTCGTTTCTTGGCGTCTCATCTTTTCCTCTTTGACTTCAGCTTCTCCGGAATTCGAGAGCTGTTGTGGCTTGGTGGTAGGGTCTCGGCTTCGAAGCCTGAGGATTTCAGGTTCGAGACCTGATTCCATTGAAGAACCGTCGTGTAAGCGGGTGTGGTGTACCTAAACTCCGTAGAAGCCAAACGTCCTCCCTCTTGTGTGGTGTAGAAGATTGGGGAGGGGATACCAACCCAGATGTAGTTCTTGTCATCTGACCGTGGCTCAAAACTACAAGTATAGAAATCCAAAATAGCCTTAATGTTGCTTTAAAAATGGGACACTTAACTAAACTAAAACTTCACCGGAATTTAGATTTTGCATCTCTCACTACCCTCCCTTTCTCCTTTTAGTTGCTTGATTCCTCAGTGATTTTGTACAAGACTTTTATACTCTCTACAATATTCTTTTAAAGATTTTGTACCTGGTTCAAAACTCGATTCCGCTAAGTATCCAGCTTGTACTCGGAATGGTGCCAGTTAAGTATGAATTCGAGGACCAAAGTCTTGCGAAATTTGTAGAGAGGAGAGTTTCAACTCAGATGCCTTCCTTGTCATTTGACCGAGGTTCAAAATTGCTGGGTTTTTAATTCCCTAGTGTTATTTTGAACCGAGCTGCGACTGCCTACTAGTTTTCGAACATTACAATAACAGAACCAAACCAAACAGTGTTTCAGAATTTGAATTCCACAACTACTTGAATATTCGATTTCGGTGGCAGAGTGGATAACAAGATCCTTTTGTATAAGGTCTTGGAAAAATCCAATCAAATTGTAAAATGATATGAAAAATAAAATTAAATAAATTTTTAATGCAATTTCAACAAACACATTATATTTGTACTGAATGGATAGTATAGTTTAGTTTTATTAACATCACATTTTAAAGCAACACTAGGGTTATTTTGGGACGGACCTCATCATTTTGAGCCGAGGTCAGATTACGAGGATGACGCCTTAGCTGGCACCCCCTAACTTCCAGGCTTCCGCACCACACGAGCGGGAGGGTGTTTGACCCCGGCGGATTTAGAGTGCACCAGACCCGCTTACACCACAATTCTTCGGTGGAATCGGGTCTTGAGCTTGAGTTCCGAGACCGAGACCTTACAGCCAGGCCAACGCGGCCTTCTTGTACTGAATGGAATAGCAGTGTAATCTGTCATCCAAACTCAGAGCATTTTTCATTGCTGTCATCTAGCTGGACTATAACTCAATAAAAGTTTTAAATATTACTGACCAAACGGGAAACGCATTCTGTTAATATGCTGAGAATAAAAGTTTGCAAATGAAATTGAAATGAAATAAGAATACAATTTATTTCCCTAACATTGCTGAATTTCTGTTAGAACGTTTAGCAAAATGGACAACGAAGAAGCACGAGGCAACAGTGATAACTCTGCAAATCGAAGACTAAGTATTGAGAGGTTTGCTTATGATGTGTTTTCTTATATGCTACCATTATGTGGCTTTCCAGAGACTGCTATTCCAGATACAAATACTGAGGAGAATGTGTATGACGATAAAAACTTTGTGAAGAAAGCTGGTTTGTTAGTTTTGCTAGTATCTATGCATATGAGGGACCCTTGGAAGACCATGTTTGAAATGAAATATATGCTGACTCGGTTTACGAGCTTGGAAATGATTCAGGATTTCTTAATAAGAATTGTTGAAAAAAACGAAGCATTCCGTGCTGCTGACGAAGCTACGAAAGTACAAGTGTCTCTTGCTTTGTATAGTGAAATGATACTTTTCCTAGACTACAAGAGCTTGGAAACTCATGTCGCCAGTTTACCGACTTCATGGAGTAAATTTTACTTGCAATATATTACAGAAGACTCGGATGTTGAAAAGATACTAGAGTCTTCTTTTCTTGTTTTTCCTGAAGTATCCGAGCAGAATAAAGAGCAGATAATTGGTTTCATTAAGGAGTTTGCTGTTCCTTACGGACACTTAAATAATGTTTCGCAACTTTTCGAAGATTTAAAAATCCAGTCCTCTCATGGAAATGCCGAATAACGATGCAACCCGTAAATCGAGTGATGCAACAGACGAATCTGTTGCTGAAGTATCGGATAGCGCGAGTGAAAACGTATAACCATCTTTGTAAGGTTGTGGAACCACGATGGCTTTTACAGGCAATAATGCAACTTCCTATTCATCTGAAAAAGCCGTCAAGTCATCAAAAAAGAAATGGCGTTTTTAAAAGTTAAAACTCGTGGAAAGCGATCGGCTGATATCTTCGAATCTAATTCCAAAGCACTGAAAGAAAACCCTGTTCGGAACTATTTTGAGGCAAATGAATTTGGATATTGAACACGTGTATGATAACTGACAATTTCCTTTATATGGGGAGATAAGTTTGCTACAAGAAATAAGTGTCTCGTGAAAATACTATCTAGAATATTTATGTATTGTCCTTGTAAAATTTTTAATCTTTGACTTCAAAATTTAAATTTTTAGATTAGAATAAAAGAATTTTAAATGTATGCAGTTGTTTTAATATAGTAGTGTCTAAATACAGACTCCTTTTCAAAATTTTCTTATTTAATTATAACATCTCGTAATCTAAGTAGAAGGAAGATATGTTATTAAATTGAAAAGTCGACTTCTTTTTTTTTTTTCCTTTAAACTCAGCATTAAATGTCTCGGTACTTCATTGGAAGATGGTTCCTTTATTCAAAAGTGTAGCCTTTAAAAAAACTTGCAGTGTTTAGTTTTTCTGTTTATAATTCGCTTGTAGTCGTTTCAATTATTTGCTGTAGTAATAATAACAATGAAGAATAGAAAAGGATTTTATACAAATAATCGAAAGGATAACAAATCAATTGCTTTTAAAATTTATAGTGTAGACATTTGTCAAATTTTGTGCCAAATTCAATGATGAGTTGATTGTTTGTCGCCCTGTACTTTTAGAAACGTATTCGATGGCTTAAATATGAAGTTTGTTATGAGATCTTACAACTGCAGGTGTAATTTTGTGTCAAAACTACACTTGAGAAAACGTGAAATTAAACTTTTGTAAAAACGTGTCTAAAACACAAATTCGATTTTTGGAAACTATTAATGCATTCCAGGTTATTAATCGCTAAATAACTCTCCAAGGATGACACGACAGATTCAGTGATAGTAAATTCAATCCAAAAGTTAATATTTCGTAGCCATTGTATGCCAGTGCTAAGTAAGGCGTTCTCTGGCATGCTAAGTTTATTAGAGTGTATGCGAGAAAGTTTTGGTGAGACTACACCAGTTGGTTTGTGTAATTGAAATAACTCTCATTTTAGTTTACTGAAACTACCACTTCACTACCATTTGGCGACAATTTTTTTCTGGTTAATGTACCATTGACGATAAAGTAAATAGTTGTTAGAAAATCCATTAGGCTTGAATATCGACAAACATTCTAATATTTTGCATTGTTGAATTCATTTCATAATTAAGATGCAAGATACTTTATTCATTTTTTTAATTTCAAAATTATTTTTAACCATTCTCGATTTTTTTGGTTATTGTATATATGATTATTGCTCCAGAACTTATAGTTAAACTACTAATGCAATAGGTAAGAGAAGAATGCCAACCAGAAGATTCTGGAATCTAGTAGACGCCTGAGGCACATTTTCACTATTAAGCGCTGGCATCATAATTTTTTCTTTAATCGTTTTTGTCAGAAGTAAGATTTGATTCCTGAAAGCAAATGCTTCTGATTTCGTAAAACGACTTAAAAATAAAGGAAGCGAAATTAAAATTATTTTTATTTATATTCACAATGATATTCATGTTTGTTTTAATAATACAATGATGCAAACGATTTGTAAAAAAATTAATATTCGATTTTAATTTTTGAAGTAATATATTAAATAAAATGTAAAGAATTTATTCATTAACAAAAAAATATATCATAGATACATTCAACTCGGACATTTCAAATGTAATTTAAATTAATTTCACTTGATCAATACCGACATAAGGAATTCTTAATGTTATTCCTTAATTTAATAAAGCATATGGTAATGGAACTAATTTGGTTAACTACTATTAATAAAAACTGTATTGATATGCTTTCAATAAATTTATCATTGAATATATGAATTATAACCGATATGCCTTAAAATTTCACTTTCTTTTAATACTATAAAGCATTCAGAATATGCATTGCTGAATATGCATTAGGCAAAGGATCAGTGCGTGATTTCCAGTTTACCACACTTTTTAAAGATACACTTTCAACCACAGTCAAACAGGGGTATAGTGAGATTTTAAATTTTTCAACTTTTTAATTGGATGATAACCCAGTGGAGTCAAGATAGAAAGCTCATACATTTAACTCAACAGTTATCTGACGAAGTAGTCGGGACCACACAAATTGACTTTTAATAAAAGATTAGATTTTGGTTTAGTTTAGTTATATTAAAGTCCCGTTTTAAAGCAACCCTAGATCTATTTCCAGGAACAGACCTCGTCATTTTGAACCGCGGTCAGATGACGAGGACGACACCTGAGCTGGTATCCCCCTCTCCACACCACACCAGCGGAAGGACATTTGGCCCGGACGGATTTAACGCGCACCAGACTCGCTTATATGGCGGTTCTTGGTGGAATCGAGTCACGAACCTGAAACCCTCCGGTTTCGAAGCCGTGACCTTGCCACCGCGGCCTCTTAGAGAGATTAGAAAATTATCGATGTGGCTTTAAATACAGAAGTTTTCTGTTGTTGTGCTCATATATCCAATTATAAATTATTCTCTTATAATCCTCGGAAGTTTATAGTAGCTGATAATAATTAATTTATTACTTGAGCTTTTTACTTTCTCATACATATTGTATATAGAAAAAATAATAATCAAAAAATTAGAACTCGTTATTTTGACGAATATCCTCCTCGTTTAAGACCTCCCTCAGTTCTAAAAACACATTTTGTGGAAAATATCCCTCTGTCTGTCTGTCTATGTTTGACAAACATAACTCAAACACTTTTATCTAGACTGTTGAAATTTGGTATATGGTCTTTATTCCAAATTTACAGGTTTCTATAAAACTGAGTAAAATCTGTTTAAAGAAAGTTCGCCTATCTGGCTGTTCCAATATAAATTAACACGATAATTACTAAACGAAGAGAGCTAGATGATAAAATTTGGTACACAGATTTAACATTTATAGTGCATTAAAGTTTGAGACAAAAAATACCACAGGTTGACTGTCTGTCAGTCTATACTTTCAGAAACATGTCAAGGCGATAATTCAAAAACGCGCTGATTTAAATGTATTAGATTAGGTATGTGATTTTATGACTACACGTGCAGTTTTGTGTAAAATATTAGTTTCAATTCATTAAGAAAAACTTGTCTAAGCTGTAAATTCTATTTTCGGATGCTATTAAACGCATACCAGAAATTAATAGCCAAATAATTGCCATGTATAACATGACAGATTCAGAAAAAAATTCTAAATTCAGGCCAAAAGTTAATATTTTGTAACTTTTGTACACCAACTGAAACAAAATCTTTATCAGAAAGAATGCGAGAAAGTTCTGGGGAGACAACTGCCACTGGTTTATTCGAGAGGTATATCATAATTCAAACTTTTCCAATAATGAACTGCCAAATATGGTACTTCTAGGTGAATGACTTTCATAAAGAACTTTTTGAACGATTTATTCTTCAAGAATATCGCAGAACAGAATTTAAAACATTATAGCTTATATTAAGCTTATAAACATTATCATGATAAAAAAAGAATTGTTAGCGATCAAGCTTGAAAAGAAAAAAAGAAAAGGAATTTAACAATAAAAATTTGTAAAGTATAATTATATATATGTATATATATAATTTTTTTTATTTGCTGATGGCTTTATTGGTATGTATTTATTTTTCTACTATATTCTCCGTCTATCTTATACTATTTTCAACGCTTATAAAATATTCAAAAAGGCAAACTTAATTTCACAAAATAAAAATTTATTTAATTTTACCTGCTAAAATAAGATAGTAAATGAAGCTTTATAAAGGACCATTATTTAAAAAATATTTAAGTTCTTCTTGATTTTGCCCTTCTTTTATTTAAAATTATAATTCACGTTAATCTACAATATTTTCCACTTCTAAGACTATTAACTTTAAGGTAATTGGAACAAATTTGATATTCTTCAATCTAGAAAATTGCGTCTCCCGCGAAAGACCTATTCAACTTATTATCAACATAATCCCGATTTTATATCTTCCTAAAACTAAAGTAGAAAGCTTTATATGTAACAAAAAAAATATTAATAGCAATTTGAGTTAAAAGTTCTTTCGGAAATACCCATTTCGTTTTAATTTACTGCATAAATGGTTATCATACCACATAAACCACAAAACATTAAATACATAACCGAGTACCCTTAGGATTAAATTCAAATTCTAATTACCACAGAAGACAAAAACTCCAAGCTGTGCGTCAAAATCTCTTTCATTTATCGTCTGCTTTACTTGATAATGGACTCCTCCGCTTTCGCCTTCTGGCAACTTTTGGAAGGCTTTGGCTTAAAAAAATTATAATGAAAGGAGTAGAGTGCAAAGTTTCAGAAATGGCTTTTTTTAGCTCAAACTTATTACTTTTCAAGATCTTAACATTTATCCTAGAGCTAAAACTTATTTTATCGAAGAGGCAGCAGTTCTCTGACTTATTATACTAATGACTATGTCGTTACGGTTCAGTTTCGAAATTATTTATGAAGCCTTTGAAGCAAAAAAAAACCATTTGGGTTCTTTCAAGTAATTCATAAAGGATAAAAGAATTTGTACATTTTCGTTCATTAGTTGGAATATGTATGCATATTATAACTTCATGTGAAAACTCTTTTTACTTATTTGCTTTTTAGTTGATTAATAAAAGATTAATAAAAGCAATGAACAAGATGTATAGGTATTTTAAAAAGTATTACTTAAAGTAAGGCTACAGAATAAAATATATCATTTTTATTTTCTATGGGATTCTTTTTTTTTTCTTTTTTTTTTGGGGGGGGAGGGTTGGCTATTAAATTTTCTTATTCTTTGAATAAATATTGGTTTAATAAATTATGTGTTTTTTATTTAAAAATAAAAACGATGAATAAATGTCAAACGATTTAATTACATTACATCTGCTACTGAAAATTAAAACTTCAAATTTTGAAATATCGTTTGCATTCTAACAAAAATTAATCTATCTTTGAATAAATGAATGCATCACGATATGTTAATTAATGCAATTTGAATGAGTTCAAATTAAATGGATATATTTTTAAATCTTTATTAGTAAAAATATAAAAATTTGAAGAAAAAACACAGAAAATATAAAGATAATTTAGTTTGAAATATAATTTTTTTTATTTATACATTAATCTTAAGAATTACTTACGATTCTCTTACTAGTATAACTAACTGTAATTTTATTCTCAATAACTACTTAAGCACATAACCCCAGTTAATTTGTTCTACGTACTGTACGTACATATGACGATTAGAAATAATTCAGTTCTTAAGCGTATATCTTACCTTCTTATATCTTTAAATAACTTTCAGTTATTCCGAAAATTTATAGTTTTTTTATAATATTAATAATGGATTAAACAAGATTGTTTCTCATATTATTAATATTGAATAAAACATTTTAATGAAGCATTTAATTTATTTTCGCATTTAATTTCAAAATTTTCATAATTTTATTTTAAATTCATACTTTATTAATAATATATTAAATATATTAAAATTATATTCAAAACAATTTCTTCTTGTTATATTTATTTCCGTCAGCAATATTTTTTAAAGAACATTTTATTTCGTTATTCTCGCTTGAAACCGTTACAGTTTATATTTCTCTAATTTTAAATATCTCACAAAATTCTAATTAATTTTTTGAAAAGAAATTCTAATTAATTTTTTGTAAAGAATATATTTTTCAGTGACTGTATCGATTAATTTGAATTATTAATACGAAATGAAGTGCGATTTTGTAATTGTAAGTATAATTAAACGGACATCTGCGACTTTATCAAGAAATGGTCACTTCTTTACAGCCTTTTTTTCATTTTCTAAATACAATTCTATTACTACAAGAGTATTCAATCCAAACTTCAGATTATTAAATTTAGACGGTTCTTAATTTTAATCCTTTTAAAACCGTGGTTTGATTTATAATTACTTGTAAAATCACATATCATTTTGAAACATGAAGGATATCCTGTATAATCCCCATTTTGAATCATCATGAGGGCTATGTTTAGATCAATCTTTGCTTTTGAGTAGTGGCATAATATTGAGGATAGTACCTTTTTCGGTAATACTATAAATTATCACATAAAATCATAGTAAAGAAGTTAGAAATTTGACATAAAATTTTCAAAAAAGTATTGAATCCATATACACAATGGAGGTTTGAAGAAATCTTGTTTCTAACCCGAAATTTTCCGATTCTGTAGACTTCACCACAGGAAATTAACGCAAACTCTAGCAGCATAAATTATTTGGATAGCTTCTAGTCTTATTACATAGAAGATATTATATTCAATCTGAAATTACTTCGAAAAATAAGAATTCTACGATGCCATGCAATATCGCAACATCTTGCAAAGAGCTTCGGAAATAGAATTCCATCTAAATTTCTGAGACCTACCGTCATAGTGGACATCAAATCGCCTAAATATCTTAAATCTGAAATCACTTCGAAAAATAAGAATTCTACGATGCCATGCAGTGTCGCAACATCTTGCAGAGAGCCTCGGAAATAGAATTCTAACAAAATTTCTGAGTCCTAATGTCATAGTGGACATCTAATCTCTTAAATATCATGAATCTGAAATTACTTGGAGGAATTCTACGAAGCTATGCAGTGTCGCAACATCTTGCAAAGAGCTTCGGAAATAGAATTCCATCTAAATTTCTGAGTCCTAATGTCATAGTGGGCATCGAATCCTGAAATATCTTAAATTTGAAATCCCTTGGAAGAATAAGAATTCTATGATGCCATCCAGTGTCGCAATATAGAATTCCATCAGAAATAGAATTCCAATAGTCTCAGAAATAAAATTCCATCGAAATTTCTGAGTGCTAATGTCATAGTGGACATCTAACCTCTGAAATATCTCGAATTTGAAATCCCTTTGTGGAATAAGAATTCTACAATGCTATGTAGTGTCCTAGAAAGAATGTTTACTGCCTCTTCTTTTTGTCCTAGAAAATTTTATTAAAAAATGCATCCTAGAAATCATTAGGACTTATGCATAAATCTTTTGTAACACAGGGGTAATTTCTGACTTCAAACGGGTACCACGTAACCACAAAAATTCTTGGCATCAATCGATAATCTCAAGTGATGCCGAGTTTACAATCGGCCAGTTATAAGACAGCCAGTAGGTAGCACATGCGCAGAAAGGCTGAAAAATGCTGTTCTGTCCATGGTAAGTAATTGTACCGACGGGACAACAACGTGCCACTGTGTTGTATTTTTTCTTCCTGCGCATGCGTTTGTAGAATTTGAAGGGGGTTTTTTAGCATGAAAAAATTTATCACTTATCATCGATTAATTCCGACATTTTTTTGCTCTTTGTTCTTTCTGATGCAAGGTTGTGTGTGTGTGTTTTCATTTTATTTGCCATTTCTTTTCTATATTTTTCAAAATTTAGGAATGTTGACCTTTTATTTTTATTTTATCATGTTTCTTTGTGTAAATATCCATCATTTTAATGCGATACATAATGAAAAAGAAAATTTCAGGTTGACAATTTATAGCCAAGCATGGAATGCCTAAATCTATCTTATGAAATTGAGGCAAACATAAATCAGCCCCTTTCTGCGCATGCGCTGCCTACTGGCCGTCTTATAACTGGTCAAGTGTAAACCCGGTATAAAGAAGTGCATTAGCCAATCTCGGAATTTATGGTGATTTAGTCCATGAACTGGAGTACCTCTTTGTACCTCTTCCGTTTCTTTCCAGCACAAGACGTCACAACAAATTTTCAATTAATGACGTGTTCCATAGCTGGTGTAGAGATTGTGTCGGAATCGCATGCCTTCTTGTTAACTAGTGAATTTCCTATATAAATAGAATCTAATTTCAAATTGTTTCGCACATTTACTTCAGTTTGCTAATGGAATATAGATATTTTTTCACCAAATCTGTAAAGAAGCATTAAAGAGTGAAATCGTCAATCAGAAGGAAAAAGACTAACTATTTATTTGTAAGTTTAATAATTTACTAGCCAATTCACTAAGAACAAAATCGAATATTTCATTTTATTTTATTGGATGACAATATTTCTGCTAAAGAAATTTTGAAAAAAAATGGCTTTCAAAGAGTACAGAAACTCTTGTAAAAGCACTGAGGCACGTGAATTCAATATCGAAAGATTTGCTTATGACGTTTTTGCTTATATGCTTCCGATCTGTGGATTTCCTGAAGCAAAGATTCCAACCACATGTCTGAAAGGAAATACGTACATTGAAAGCGATTTTGTAATGAACATTGGATTATCAGTTTTACCGATATCTTTATATATGAGGGATGAATGGAAATGTTTGTTCGAAACAGAATACGAACAAAATGGATTCCGTCATATTTTAGATATCCAAGTTTTCTTGGAATCAGTGCTCCAGAATAATGAACTAATTGATGAAGATACTCTAAGTCAAGTGCTATTTTCCCTTGCCTTGTATAAAGAAATAATCTTGTTCTTTAATTACAAAAGTCTCGAAGTTTATTTTGACATCTTGCCAAAATCATGGAGCCAGCTTTGTCAGAGACTCATCGCACAAAGCGAAGACTTTAACCAGGATTTTGAGTCTTCATTTACCATGGATATCGACATAACAGAAGAATGGATTACTGATTTTATTAAATATTATTCCATACCTTACGGAAGTAGGACAGATGTTTCGTATAAGTTCTCTTTATATTCTTTCGAATGCTTCTTCGAAGACAATGACTGTCCAGAAGAAAAGTCAACAAATGCCAATCTCAGTTCTTTACCAGATACTATTGCCCAAGCATCTAATGTCTCGGATACAAAATCAGAACCATCTCTGATAGAAGATTCTGAATCGGGATTGCCCATTTTGCCTGGTAGACGGGAATCTCTGGTTTCTCCGGAACAGCTGCAAGAAAAGAATGAAGAAAAGGCCATTGTAGAAATGAAACCACATGGCAGACACACAAGCGGATTAGCCTATGTCTTGCAACAACGTTTCAAAGGAAGGAAACGGAGCAGATCTCTGAAATTGGAAATTGAAGATGCATTTAAAGAAATAAGTATAGAGAAAGAAAATGTTTCACCTGAAATTCATGATACCAAACGAAGACGCCAAACATCGGATGAGGACAAACTAGAATAAAATCTTTTTTTTTATATATGTATAGGGGGAGATGAATGTTTTTGTTAAAAGAAATTGCCTTTTTTAAATGTTCCAAAAATCCTTTATTAATTCATGGAGTCAATATCGCATTTTGTAGAAATATATCGATCTTCCGATATATATATTTTAATGATATAGTGATTTTAATGTATATTTTTATGTTACAATAAAATAATCTTTTAAATCCTTGTCATTTTTATTGGTTGTCATAAATTTTAATTATAAGAATTGGCCCATTTCTTGAATGCATTTTAAATGTAGTTTACTTATCAACAATGTTCAACTTTATAACTTTCTGCTTGTGCTTATTGGACTTGTTTATGCAAATGGTAAACATAAATACGTCCAATAAGTATTTTCTCATACCATCGAATACAATGACGATTCTGATTCGAGCATAAAATTACTGATTTTTTTAGTTTGTAAATTGAATAAAATTATTAAGTAATTTTTAAAAAATCACTTGGTAAACCCATCTCAAATTCCATTGTGTTATTAAAATAAAAATAATTGTCCCAAATACTATGTGTCGAGTCATGCAAATCCGCATGTCAAAGGATTAACCTAGTAAGCAATCACATTGTAGAAAGCTGCATTTATATGCGAATGGACTGTTGTGCAAAATTGAATTAATTCTAATCCTATACATCAAAGATTACCTATTGCACAATTAATTTTAATAGGAAGCACAATTAATATGCTTCTAATCTTTCTCAAAAACGCTTATTCTGTCTCATGTAGAAGTGTCAAGAGGTTACTCGTATCTTTAAATGTCAGTGAATGCATGACTATCTGTATTTAAGGCCTCTACAAAAAGTTTTAAATTTCATTTATTCTTTTGACCTATGAAATGCTATTTTGTATCCTAATTACATGATGTATCCTACATCTGAAAAATTGTTTCATTTAGAATGATAAAGTAAATATCAGATATATTCGATTGCTTTTTGTCCTTAAATTAAATGCTTAAAGAAGATTAGATTTAAATATCAAATTCTGTATATAATCTGAAGTATTGAAAAGATTAAGTGCTTTTTTACTGTATATTGTTTGCATCTCTTTACTAGGATTAAATGTAAACAATAAATGCCATTAAGTACTCTTTAAAAGTTTCTTCATTAGAAATAGTTTGTGCTTGTTTGAGGTTCGAACTCGCAACGTTAATGTTCATAGCCGAGTAACATAACCACTAGACAAAAGTTATCATACCTGTCCGGAGGTTATCTGCCTTATGAAGTTACCATCGCAAAAAATTTATTAAATTTACTGAGGGTAATTTAAGGGTAGTTCTTGAAAACTTTCACAATTCAGTTATGTGAAATGAAATTCAGCATTATTTCCACTCAGTTTCAGTTGTACAGTTATTCATATTATTTTCATAATATAAAATAACTTAATCAGTTTCAGCTGTTTATATTACTTGATTGTAGAAAGATAGCGATTCAAATGTACAGTATAGTTGTACAGCAAAGAGAGGAAAAAACTTATTAGTAGTACAGAAAGGATAGGTGTCCCTCCCATCATGATGATCGAATGATGGGTGACAGCTCATTAAGTACAATATCGTGGATTGGAATATTAGAAAAATTACATGAAGGTTTTTTGATAAATTCCTGTATTGTTTCCGTTTTGAAGTTCTTGTGGATCATGTCATTTCTGACGTATCCATAATGACATGGGGCATTTATCAGTACGCGTAAGGTTTTGTTTCGGAGGATCCGGGCATTATATTAATGAGTTTCAGCTGCACGATCCCAAGTTTTTGAAGCATAAATATTTGCTTGAATACTTACTTATTGAGAAGAATTTTGTTGTTTATTGAAAATTAAATAATATTATTCCCTATTTTATTATAAAATATTTAAAATATTATTCAATTCAAATATATATAATATTTAAATATTCAATTTTCCTAGTACCTATTTGGTATTATTAAACTTTTCTAATTCAAGGTGTTGCTATTTCTGCCGATTCTGAATCCTTCTAACTCTCTCAAAGGAAATTATATTTACTATGAGGTTTGATGACATCAGACTATATGAAAAAAATCTACAAAAATTCTATATCAGGCATTTAAAACTGCTTAGTAATTGCTAAACTGATGTACGAACCTCAGTTTAAGAAACAGTAGAATAGAAATCTTAATGAAAATTGAAAACGAATCTCTTTTGCCTTATATTTCACCAGGCCTAACAAATATTGTTCTCGCAATTGTAATGTAATAATTATCGGAAATATCTGAAGATATAATTGCTATGTTATAATTATATTTTCAGAGTCTAATTGAAGCTAATTGTTTAAGTTAATCACATTTTGACTATTTAAAAATGGTGCTAAACGTTTGTAAATTGACTTCAAGAGCTTATGATATTTACAGTTATGATTTATCAATTTAAAATTTAAAAAAATAATTTTTAAGAAAAATGTGATTAAAAGTTAGCAGACAGTTATGAAATTTTCGATAATACAATACTATTCCGATATTTTTAGAGCTTAATCATCAATGAATTTGATTATCTTTAATCCATACCAGTAGCGGCATCTGGTTACTAAATTAGAAAAATTAATTTGACTCGTCCATGATATCTGCAATAAAAAAATTATTTATTAATTGAAGATTAAAAAAATGGAAAACATTGAGACTTAAATAGTTTATGAGAACAATGAAGAAAAAGTAGTTATTTATGTTAGCGGATAGTTATGCAATACTCGGTAATACTACACTATTTTGATATTTTTAGAACTTAATCATCGATTTGATTATTTTTATTCTATGCACGTGGCGACATCTGATAATTAATTTAGAAAAAATATATTTGAATCAGCCATGATATTTGTAATAATGAATAATTAATTAAAGATCAAAAAATAGAAAACAATTTAAATTTCAAAAAATCGCGACTTCTTAATGTAATAATAAAATAATGCTTTTAAGAACTATTTTTATTAAATTTATTTATTTTCATTTATCGAAAATAACCGACTGATATTAGTATGGAGTTTTTTCAGCGATTTATATATAGCGAAAACTCTCCCTTATTGATCCGCGACATATTTTTTTTTCTTTTTCCCTTTTTCGTAAACATTTACTAAGTAATTAAGCATATCGAACGGAAAACATATGGCACAGAGTAGAAATATACACTGGGTTTAGTCAATATTACAGGATGTTTAAAAAAACACTCCTGCTAAGTAATGTGCTTATATCAATAATTCTTATTACATACAAGCAATTAATAGAAATATGTACGAGTAAGAAATTAACTGTGTTTGAACAGATAGTTCCATTATTAATATATTGACATTAGCTCATTGAGAAAGACAGTAAATATTAGGGAAATTGCAAAAATTTATATAATCAAAAAACAATATTTATCTACCTTGCAAGCGAAACTTTCGATTATTTATGCATCAGTAGTATGTGCTCTTGCATCTCATTTCTATAAATTCTGTTTATTCCATTAACCATAATTGCGTTTGCAAACCCAAAATAAGTTCATTTTGATATACTGTGACGAATTGACTTATTATGAGTCTGATATAATAAGTCAATTATATGAGAAAAATTGTTTCGACTGATTTGGCATGGTTTTTACTGGAAAAATGTAAAAAAGTCTCATTTCTTCAAGACAAAAATCGTCCTAACTAAATCTTGTACTACTGATCCAGATGCATTATGGGATAAAATGCAACATAGATAGAAAAATGATGAATATTATTCATTTGGTGCAGTGCATTCCGATAAGCTGTTACTACAAGGAATAAATCTCGTTGTAATAAACTACAATAACTTATCAAACCAAATTGTAGTTTGTGCCTTAATCTACAGTTGAAATAGAAGTGTGAGGAGGATTATTCAGTTGGTACAACAGATATCGATAGGCTGTTACTACAAGGAATAAATCCCGTTGTAATAAACTAGAATAACTTATCAAGATAAATTATGCTTTGTGCCTTTATCTACAGTTGGAATAGAAGTGTGAGGAGGATTATTCATTTGGTCAGTTATTACAAGGAATAAATCTCGTTGTAATAAACTACAATAACATATCAAAACAAAATATAGTTTGTGCCTTAATCTACAATTGCGATAGAAATGTGCTGAGAATTATTTAATTGGTACAGCACATGCTGATACGCTGTTACTACAAAGAATAAATCTCGTTGTAATAAACTAGAATAACTTACAAATAATGCATTGTGCCTTAATCTACAGTTGGGATAGAAGTGTGATGAGGATTATTCAGTTCGTACAGCACATACCGATACGCTGTTACTACAAGGAATAAATCAAAAAAATAACTTCTCAATACAAATTATGATTTGTACCTTAATCAACAGTTCGGATAGAAGTATGATGAGGATTATTCAATTGGTACAGCACATACCGATACACTGATACTACAAGGAATAAATCTCGTTATAAAAAAACTAGAAAAACTTATCAAAACAAATTATATTTTGTGCCCTAATCTACAGTTGGGATAGAAGTGTGAGAATGATTATTCAATTGGTACAACAGATATCGATAGGCTGTTACTACAAGGAATAAATCCCGTTGTAATAAACTAGAATAATTTATCAAGATAAATTAGGCTTTGTGCCTTAATCTACAGTTGGAATAGAGAAGGATTGAGAAGGATTATTCAATTGGCAAGGAATAAATCCCGTTGTAATAAACTAAAATAACTTATCAAGATAAAATATAATTTCCCCTTAATCTACAGTTTGGATAGAAGTACGCTGAGAATTATTCAATTGGTACAGCACATGCCGATATGCTGTTACTACAAAGAATAAATCTCGTTGTAATAAACTAGAATAACTTACAAATAATGCGTTGCGCCTTATTCTACAGTTGGGATAGAAGTGTGATGAGGATTATTCAAGACTACTCATAATTGCAAATAAAAGCGCATTTGTTTTGTTTTGTTTTAACCATTCAACTCCGTATCTCCTATTTACATGAGTTGGAATTTATCTGTGGATTCCATTTATTGTATTATTTCTTGCTACTATGCTACTGTTCTAGTGTTATTCTAACCAACACTAATACGAATTGTGTTGTATTAGTGTAGCTTTGCATTTAAATAACAATTTTCTTTTTAGAAATATTGAGATCGCGTTGCTAACGTCAAAAGATTTTATTTGAAAATTGGTAGCCATTATTTTGCAATTTTCAAAAAGAATAATACTAATTGAAGTGTTAAACATTTCAAATGCCTTTCTTTCATCTTAAGTATATAAAATAAATTATAAAAAAAATTATATATTTTGAGAAATTAGGAAAAATAAGTAGCAAAAACAAATCATTTAGCAAGCATTAACGAAATATCATGATTAAAATATTTCCATTCTTAAGAGAAAACAGAACGCTCTTCCATATACCACATCGAAGAAACACTGATTTCAAAGACGTTGCCAACCGAGGAGCAATGAATATTCGTGATATTAAAATTTGGAATAATAATAAGGAAGCAAATCATTGTTTAGAATATTCTACTGTTAATGAATTTAGAGTTGTTTTCTTTCTTTTGAAAATTCTTGGGATAAACTCGTTGCCAAAATCCCAAGTTGATACAAATAGATCAGAAATATTTGGAAAAAAGAAGTAAAATGTGCATTCATTGCATAAAGATATTTCTTCTGCTTTTGTAAATATTTTCTGTCTAAGAGGGTATTTACAAATGTTAATTTTCTTTTACTATGCAGAACGCCGCTTCATACGGCGTTCAACAGTGGAAACTGTTTCTGGTAGAGGAAATTGATCGAAAATAAAGTCACGCTATACATGGAAGTGTCCAGATCGCAACAACGCGTGATAGTGTGGTTCTGATACTTCGACTGTCGTGGAAAACTCTTGACTGATTTTCTCCCTCAAAATAGCACGATCAATTCAACTCAATGCTGCAGTACTCTACAGAAAGCAATCAAAGGCAAACGACCAGAGCTTCTCTATACAACAAGTGATCCTTATCTACGACAATGCCCGTCCACATGTCTCTCGTGAAACCCAGAATACCTTAAAAAATTCTGTTGGGAAGTGTTGGAACACCAGCAGTACAGTCCGGATTTGTCACCCAGTGACTTCCATATCTTTGAGCAATTTAAGGGAGCATTACAGGAGACACATTTCCATTTGGAAAACGAAGTGAAGGATGCTGTGCAGGACTTCAAGAATCAGCCACCATCTTTCTACAGAAAAGTCATATACCTGCTACCTAAACGAAGGGACCTGTGTTATAACGCCCATAGCGATTTCTTTTGATTTCCAATAAAGATAATCTTTTCATTCAACTCCTTCACTTTACATTTGGACAATCCTTATATATCTCTTTTAAACGAAGGATTTTGATTGTTTACCAAGGAAATCTTATCTTTTGTAGAATGGATTGGTAGATTGGGCTTTTTACTAATTGAAGTATTTTTTTTAAAAAAAATTCTATATTTCGAATCATATTCGAAGCAATTCAACTTCATCATTGAAGTCACTTTCGAAAAACAATTATCAGCAGAAGAAAAGTAGCTCTATTTAAGCTTTTGGTTATCTGATTATACTATTGAAGTTGAAGATTAATGCCAGTAGCAACTATCGCTTAAAAGAGGAAGGAAGATGTAAGGTAGTCATTTTTTTCCTGTCTTAAACGAAACATTTCGATAATAGTTTAGATGACAGTTCTCCGTAAGAAAAGTAACTCTATTTAAGCTTTTATATTGAAGTTGAATCTGCTTATACTATTGAAGTTGAAGATTAACGTGGAAAACAACTGTTGCTTGAAAGAAGAAGGAAGACGGAAACACAGCTTCAGGTGATTATTTTTTCCTGCCTTGAACGAAACATTTCAACAATAGTTTAGGAGACAGTTCTGCTTAAGAAAAGTAACTATCTATTTCAGATTTCGTTGATCTGCTTATATTACAGATTTACTGCTTATATTATTTATTTTTTTCGTCTTGAAATAAACATTTCAAATGTAGTTTAGGTGACAGTTCTCCATTTTATCTGAAATAGAAATAACAACAATTCATTAAAATAAACTTCACTTATTTTTTTAATTCAGGAAACAATTTTATGAAATCAACTGTGACACTGTTATATGTTATTTATGCAACATGAGTATGGCAGATTGATATTGTTTCTCTTTACAAATTGTGATTTGGCCTGGAAATGACAAAAAGCTCAGCCTCTGCTGCTATAAATCTCTGAGATCGTTATTTCAAATTTTAATTAGTGCTTTAAGTTGTGAAGACAATTATTTTTTTATTCTTCACTCTAAATTTTCTGGTGACATTGAATTATCTACAACCGTAATTAGAATCACCGAAACAGTTTGTTTGCACCACTTTAATATATGATGTACAAATGACGCAGTTATATAACTAGAACTAAAGATCTGAAAGATCAAGTTTTCAGATTTGATTTTAATAGTTATTCCTAGTGTGCGTTTTAGTGCAAAATTGAACAAACTTTATTGTGTTGATAAATTGACTATTTTTTTATGCAAAAAAATCCATCATGAAAAGCGCTACATTTTAGAAAACTAAAATCATAGATATTGGTAAATAATTTATAAAAGCAACATCGACTAAAAAAATGTGTATATTGAAGTTGATGTAATACTGCATAGCTTTATCAAAAGGAAAGTTCAACGAATTTTCAGTTTCCTGTGGACTCTGGTAGCGCTGCAATCGCGAATAATCCGCAAAACAGTCAAAATGAATAGTTTTGATTTACAATGCTAAGAATGAAGCTAACGCATTGACAATTTGAACAAATAGATTGCTTTAGAGTGTATATACTTTTTTTTGCAAACGCGATGGCTTGCTATTTCTTAAAAAAATGGATTGTATTGTCTGTGTATTTGTTGAAACACCTGTTTGTTTTTTTATTGCGCTTTTTTTTAACAATATTTTGTCTCAAAAACAGAAAAAGAACACCTTGTATAATGAAAATTACTGTATACTTAAAATTATGATCGTTCAAATCAAGTAGTTCAAATCGTCTTTGGCCGAAGATATTTAAATAAAAAAAGTAGATATGATTTGTATATTAATGAAGATTTCAATTTGCATCTGTAAGTACACTTAGGTCTAATATTATTACATGGTATTTAATATATAAGAAGTGGAACTAGGAGGTATAGTGACTGTAAGCATAAATTCGATAATGATTCTTTAGGCATAAGATCCATAAAATAAATAATATTTTGAAAATTAGTAATATCTTTTTTAAAACATGGAAAAATAATAATTAAAGAATATTTTAATGCCTTATTATTTTCTTTTAAAAAGATATGGAATAGCATCTATAAACTTCGTTCTAAAAGAAAGCTGCGGTTCCTTGTAATAATTGCTTTCTCACAAACCCTAAGAATGTCCACATAATTTAATTGAATTTTTTTTATCACGTTTGTATTTAACTTGATTAGCTTCACATCTGTAAAATTTCGGTTGCCAGTTTTCTCTCACTTTCTTATGTATTGAAATTTTGAAATTTTGCATCTTATGTTGTATTTCTGTTTTGTTTGTCATTACTGATTATATAATATTTAAAATTTTTCAGATTTTAATTATTGATAATTTTTAAATTTATCATCTAATCCACTAATCCATAAGACAGGCGCCCATAATAGTGAATGTGAAAATTCATTACTAGATGGCAAAATACTACACATTATTCCATAATATTTATGAAAATGAATATTACAAAAAAAACTGAAAAGTAGGATATTATGAAGATACCAATGATATAAATTTGTATTTCAAAAATTCTTTCTGTTAGATATATTTTGTGTGGATTCGCTTTCGGATGTCGCTTTCTAAAGATAGTCTCAAAGAATAATAAATTTACTACAAATATTTTGATTACTTTTAATCCTCATGTAAAAAAATTACTTTTCAATTGAAACGGAGAAAGAGTGATGAAATGTAATGCACAGATTTTACTGCCATTTTATAACTTTAACAAGGATTTCTTGAGTTGATTTTCTAACATTCACAGCAATATATTTCTTAAAATGTATGGCATTAAATTATTCATAGAATATTAAAAAAATAATGCACATGTAGTTTAGATATTCTGTTCATACCTTGAGACTCTATAAATTATGTCTTTTGTCAACATTCTTTATTTCTCAACTAAGGCAAGACTACAGAAATGTATAAAGAATAGAGACAGAATGAATAAAAACCAAATCAATGAATAAGTTATTTTTATCATTTCTGACATATCGCTTCATTTTACAATAAAAGACAAGATTTACTTAAATTTTTTAAAAATTCAAACAATGTCAATTTGACTATGACAACAATTTCAACGACTTCATCAACGTAGCTATGTTATGTCCGGAAAAAAGAAATCAATGAACACATTTCTCGAAGAATTGCAAAAGGAAACAGATAAGTTTACGAATATTGTAATTCCGAACAATCTAATGAGGAGTTTCTCATTAAACACTATCATTAGATTGTGCAACACAGAAAATGATTTTGCAGGAAAACTTTTAACATCAATAGAAATTTAAATGCTAAATTGGACTGAGTTAATGGAACAAGAATGGAACATTGAAGAAGTTAATGGAACTGAGTTAATGGAACAAGAAGAACAACTCGATGAATAAGGAATCATTTTGAAATGTACCAGTTTCCAAAAATAGAAAATAAAAAAGTATAAAATTATTGCATTTTGACATCAAATATAGTAATATCTTTCCTATAATTCCTTATTTAAACCTTCCTATAATTCTGCTTAACAATTCGTTTGGTCAATAATACTTTTATTGTTCCTATAATTCTGCTTAACAATTCGTTTTGTCAATAATACTTTTATTGTTCCTATAATTCTACTTAATAATTCGTTTGATCAATAATACTTTTATTGTTCTAATAATTCTGCTTAACAATTCGTTTTGTCAATAATACTTTTATTGTTCCTATAATTCTGCTTAACAATTCGTTTTGTCAATAATGCATTAA
>JAPMOR010044574.1:34736-63653 GCA_026543865.1 Argiope aurantia
TAACAATTCGTTTTGTCAATAATGCATTAATAGTTCCTATAATTCTGGTTAGCAATTCTGATATCAATAACACTTTTTATCACTTTGAGTGCATTGATTATGCTAATATTTGGAATATTTTAAATTTTTCGAAATATTTCTATTTTAATTTTCCAAATTTGTTCCATGAGTGTATCAATAATTTTAAATATTTTTAATAATTTTTTTTAATTTACTACAAAATTACGATTTTAAATTTCCAAATGTTATATCCCCTTTGATTTATTTCGATTTAATAAAATCTCTAATAATAATAATCTTGATATAAACTTTCAATTTCTTTCAATGTACCAAATAAATAATTATTCATTAAATTAATTAAGTAGTATGATAAATAATGGAATATTAGGATTCAGAGTATTTTTTCCAAAAAAATTCGATATAGTTTCGTTTTAGAAAGGAGATTAATTCTTTAATTATTTATTAATCCGGTAAAATACAATTGATTTTTTTTTTCAATTTTTACAATGCACACTTTAGAAATAAATTGTTCCTTCCAGTACCGTTTGAGCAGAAGCTTGTAATTAAGAATGTTACTTAAGCGTTCTTCATAAATCATATTCTTTTTTTAAAAAATAAAAGGCTATATATTCAATTTCCGTTTTTCAAAACAAGTGAAAAATGGTACATAAATGGAGTTTTGATAGTATTATCGCTTAAATCAAATCGATATCTGAATCGATTTAAGTTCTGAAAAAGAAATAACTTATGTTTTATTTTTATGTCGTTCTCTGAGTGAAATTATCTGACTTTTAATCGTTATTTCATAAATAAAATAATACGATAACTGCAAAAAATGCTGCTTTCTTCGGAATATTCACAGAATTAAAAGAAAAAAATGAACTGGGAAAAGTAAGAAAAAGGAAAGTTTAAATAAATGATAAAGGAGAAGTATCTGGAAGAATTTCAAGTTTTCCTGCAAATAAAAGAATTCTGCGATGCTTCTACGTATACATTAAAATGGTTCTATTAAAACGATTGTAAGAGAATCGTATCGATTATTTTCTTATCGATTGCCGATTTCTTCCTTGCTGATGTCTTGGATGACTTTTATTTAATCCTGCAAAGGCAAAATGGAACGATTTCTTTCTGGTAAGTGTGTAACAATGACTGCCTTCCAACATCTTAAAGTTTATTTAATATTTAAAGCTAATAATTTTTTGTTTATTTTTATTGTGATCATATAAAATATGCGTAAAATATTTCATACCAGGAGGATAGTGGCAATTCTTAACTGCAGAATCATCAGTGAGTTGCAGTGTATTTCAAAAAATTTTAAAAGCAGATTTGCGTCTTAAAAGTCCACAATTTTTTCATGTGTTTTAGAAAATGAGCATCGTATCTTTTCCCAATGAATGACTTCTAATCAAAGCAAAAACGAATATCTATTAAAGCGGTGATTTTCCGTCTGAGCAACACAAACAACCACTTACTAAGTAATCTCATTGCCATGCCATTATTCTATTCACCTGATATGTCTTTAGGTTAAGAACCTTGAGTTCAAGCACTCCGTGACACTTCCTTTAATTCGGCAAATCAAGCAACACAAAAGCGAAAGAGAACAAAATAATATCTATTGAGAAAAGGCGAAGAAACTAAAGCAAGAAATGTTAAATGCAAACCTTAGTTGAAAGAGAGGGACAAGAAAAAAATAAAGAAAGAAAAGAAAAGTATTATTTTTTGGACGTATGTCTTACATGCCAAACTAATACTAAATTCAAAGAGAACAAGATTCCGTTTTCGCCTTCCGCTATTGCGTGATTAGCGAATTTTGATATCTTCTTGAGTTGATTTCCCTACAATTCCAACTTGTGTATCCACTACTTATTCCTTTTCTGTCTTCCTTCTTTGCTTTATTTATTCGTATTATTCATTTACGCTGTATATTGAGCTTTCATTGTGAAAAAATAGTCAAAGAAAAATGAAAAATAACTTCAGACGATGTTGCAGTGCCACAGTTCTAATAATGATCTGTAACTACAGCAGAAGCATTTGAAAGCTATGATATTCCCTCGATGTGTGAGACAATTGGTTGATGTAAATTCAATGATAGAATGTTTTAAAAAAATATTCTTAAAAATGAAATTTCTTAAAACGCTTCCTTTCTTTCTATCACTGATAAAAAGTTGTTGCAATTATGTTCAAAGGATTTGGACAGCAGAACAACGCAGGATTTGGTTCAAAATTTAATGTAGATCTGTATTTTTGAATTTCAAACAGTGAACCAACTTTCATTTATCTAGCTTTTCACATTTTATGGTTATCGTGTTTACTTATAGCCGGATGGACGGACAAGCAAACTGACAAAATTCCTTTGTATAAATTTCTTTCAAAAATCGAGAGATTTACAAATTTGGCGTTAATACCACATACTGAATTTCATCTATCTAGTGCAAAGTCTTTTTTTAATTATCGTTTTAGAAAAATAGAAGTCTAAAGATGTGATTTTCGATCGCAGGAAAATATAAAAAAATGGAGATTTGTCAAAATCTTAAATTTTTTTTAACGATTACAATGCTTTCGCTTTATTACCACGTATATAAGAGAGAGTAATACATAAATACTGCCTTAGAAGTTCATAAAATGAATATCACAGAATGAAGAAGAATTTCTTGCGAATAAATCTATTCTATAAAAGAACAAGTTGATTATAATTGCGAGGATGGAAAAAAAATTATGATATAGATTAACCCTGTTTTATCACATTCTTTGAAACAAAACATGCATATATACTATTTATTTAAATTAGTCTAGAAAACATTACGACTCAAACCCTAATTCATCGTAATCCTCAAATTTGGAGTAGTTAACTCCTGAGACAAAGAACTATATTCACTCCGATTTTAAAATATTGCAATTTCTCATAATCTCATTAACATTTGTTAGAGTTTGTTTCTAGAAAATAAGAGAACTTCGAACGGAGCGTCAAATATATTTTATCTTCAAATTCCATGTTTAATTAGTTTCATTAATGAAGAATTATGAGAATACAAATTAACATAAGTGTACATAAGCAAGTAAGAGACCGGAATTTTCCATAATTTTCTTATAAATATCAAGTCCTAACTGGTATAGTTTAAAAAGGAAATCTAATAACTCAGATTTCGTTTTCAAGCTATCGTAATCTCAATTTCTAATAATAATGTCTTAACTGCAAAATCCTTCTTGGGCACAAATTCGGTATAGCTTCTAGATTTTTTTTAAATTGAAAGTAGGTGTAAAGAAGGTCTCAAAATTAACACAAAGTTTGAATTTGCCACCATTTGTACAGTAAAATGTTGGCAACCTAATAAAAAAACCCATCTGACAGCTGATAGTTTAGGGTTAGTAAAAAGGGAGAGTTACACGATAGAACAACGTGTTAACAAAAGATTTGAATTAAATAAAGATTTAATTTCTTTTCTTTAAATTGTTATTATTTTTTTAATTGTAAAGTACACAGGATAGGGTTGTGCATGAAATAATACGTAGGGAAATGGCCTCATCGGCTTTACCCACATACGCACTCTTTTGTCAAAATTTTCCATGACCATTTTGGATAAATGTGGTCGAATTTCGTTGATGCAGCGTTGAATTCCTTCCTTCAATGCACTCGTGTTTGTGGGCTTGTTGGCATAGACCTTTCACTTAAAACAACACTATAAAAAGAAATCCAATGGTGTTAAATCGCAGGATCTAGAATGCCAATTAACAAATTTTCGAACTGTGATCGCTAGACTTTTATTAGTTTTAAAATATTGTTCAACAATGAAAACATGAAACGCTCCCTTTTAACTAAACCTAAACTACTAGCTGCCAAATGTTTTTTTAATAGAATTGCCAGCACTTTATTACACAAATGTTGGAAATTCGAATATTGCGTTAATTCTGGGACATCTATAATAATCTGAAAATCTCTATAAGGAATCAAATGTTATTCCAGACTTGTCAGATATAACACTCTAATGAAATGGATTGTATTAAAATACATAATAAAAATAAAATTAATAAAGAGTTCGTGAAAATTACTGATTGGAGGTTTCAAACCAAAACATAGTATTCTCTGTCTTTGTTTAATCAACCAATCATTTCGTATTCATGTATGTAGGTTGTTTGTGGGCGTTTTAACACATAAAGGATGAGACGGCCAACTGATGATAAAATGACTATATTCTGAATTTAGTTACAAGATTAATGGATGATGGACGGAACAGGAACAATACAAACACTGAAGTAAACAAAGTTAATTAAGACACCTCGTCTTCTTTCAAGTTATAGAACGTTACGGCTATCGTCTACAGTGGCATCGTCAAAACACTTCTTTCTAGTTATGCAACGAACGTCTTCCGTTGCCAACGTCTTTCACCGCGGCCTACTCTGAACTGGCAGCTACAGTACTTTTGCCGCTAGAGGCGCTGGTTTTGGCGCGCTGTCATGACGGCATCACATGTATTTTGAGAAATGTTTTAATAATATAAATGAGACGAATGGACAGTTATGAACTTGGTAATAAATACTGGCTTTTGGGGTTTTTTTTCCAAAATGCAAATTTTAATCAATCTGCATAAATTAAAGCATTAATTTCAGATTTTGAATCCTTACTTTGCGAAACAATAATATTATATAAATAAAAAATTGATTTCAAATCGGTAGCTTGATGAATAAGATAAGTTTTTTTTATTAAATTAAAAATGCTTCAAAGATTACTGTTGCTTTACAAAAGTAATATATTAAAATTAGTTTATTAAAACAATCAGCAAATTATATTAAACTATTCAATATATTAAAATTATTTTATTAAAACTATCAGCAACTCTGAATATATTAATAAAAAATCGGAAATTGATTAGACTTGATCACCTACTATTTACAATATTTCAAAAAATTTATTTGATATTTCTAGCGTTATTAACTGCTTTCTAAAACAATTTCAATTCGAAAAAAAAAGTAAAATTAAACAAAGAAAAAAATTAATATTTTAAAGTAAAAATAGTGGTAAATCAATTAGAAGAAAAAAATAATAAGTTTTTGTCTTAAAACTTTTGTTTATTAGAATATTCGTTTTAAATAGAAGATATTTCAGAGCTTTCAAAATATTTGCACTTTAAATAAATAAAGAAATCCATTTTAAGAAAAAAATAACCTCAAAAATTGAAATGAAAAGCAAATAAGATTTCAATACATTTGTTTTTCTATTTCCTCATTATGTACATGGAAAAAGCTTATAAATATACGCAGTTTTCCATAATGTGTTTCTTGAGTTTTAAAAAAAATTGTTGCAATTTTTAACAGACATTTTTGTTTTGGAATCGACAATTCTTTTTATATTTTAATCTAGCATATATATACAAAAAACGTTTACAGGTAAATTTCATAATGCCAAAAACGCAGATAGAATCATGTTTTAAAAATCAGTTTAATTTGTTCTACCTGTTTGTACCTGCTATTACTACTTTCGCTATAAAATTTCCTACCTTTGCAATAAAATATATACCTTTGCTATAAAATGTCTACCTTTGCTTTAAAATGTTCTAACTTTGCTATAAAATGTATGAAAGACGAGAATGCATGTTTTGATTAAGAATATATTTCAAAATCAACTGCTTTTTCTCATTTCACTAGATTAACAAAATTTTACTTAAAACATCATTTTCTAGAGAAACAGAGGGAAAATTGACCCTAATCCTCAAAGTGAAAATTTTAATCTATCTCTTGTAAGAGTAATACAATAAAAACAGGCTCTAACAATTTAAAAAGAGTTTAATACACCAGCAATTATACAAAACACTAACTACACTTACAATTAAACACATTTAGTCAATATCTATATTTACAAGCTAACATAAGTAAATCTCAAGGTCGGCAGGTTCCATATGCTTACAGTCTTGCGGCTAGCCTCGTACTGCCCCGTGCTTTTGATTGGCGAGGAGGCTGGCGCTTGGTTGGCGCACTGGCTTCATTTGAGACTATTACACTCTTACCTTTATCAGAAATTGCACAAAACATCCAAACTTTTCATTCATTCGAAGAAACTATTGCGCATCTTTCCTTGTTCACATGGACCAGGTGATAAGGTCTCGGCTTGTGACCCGTAGGGTTTTAGGTTCGAGATCCGATTCCACCGAAGAACCGTCGTGTAAGGGGGTCTGTTGCATGTTAAATCCGTCAGGGCCAAACGTCCTACCGCTGGTGTAGTGTGGTGTGAAGAGGAGGTTGACAGCTCAGGTGTAGCCCTCGTCATTTGACCACGATTCAAAATTACGAGGTCTATTCCAAAATATCCCTAGTGTTGCTTTACAACAGGACGTTAATATAACTAAACTAAACTAAACCTTGTTCATATGTGCTCATTATCACTTTATAAGTAAATACTCAATTTCCAGCAGCAATATTCGCACATGTCCCTGAAATGAATCACGTATCCATTCGCACAATAGAGCTCATATAACATAGTGACCGATGGATTTCATTATAATATCGAATCGAAATCATTATCTAAAATCAAATCAAATCTGCTTCGAAGGACATTGATGATGAAATTCTATTTAATTATTGTACGTAGATAATCCAGAATGTAAGTTCTGTTTTTCATTTTCACAGCAGAATAGCTGCGTTCATTAGTTCAAACATGCGAGTTTTTGATTTTTTTCCTGCTGAGACATTAACAAGCGAGGAAAGACAGTTTAAGATCTCCGACTTACACCGCGCTTGCTTGTTGAGAATTTAAAATGTTTGAAACAGTCGAGCATCCCGTCTCATGCCGAAATGCAGTCGGTCATCCAATTTGGTATTTCCATATAACCCAGATCTTGCTCCAAAGACTTTCATCTTTCCAAGCGGCTGAAGTCCTTTTTTACTGGTAAGTAGTACCGAACAACTCCTAGGGTCAGAACCGTTTTACTCAAGGGTTGCAATCGCAGGCATTAGCGTCCTCTAAAGGCATCCAAACACTCGCGTTTCTTAAGATAAATGCCTAAAAAATAGTGGTACCTTTGTCGGAAAATATATTGATCATTGTAGTTCATTATTTAAGAAAGGTTAGTTCAAAATGATTGTTTCCTTTTTTCTTTTTTTTTTTTTTTGTATTGCTAAGCGCAATCATCGTATTTTTCACTTTATTTTGGGCATCTAAAATTCACAAAATACAACATTTTAGAACAAAAAAAGTATTGTATAATAACTCATTTAAATATATAAATAATCATGACAGTAAAAACTGAAAGTGGTTTCGGAATTAGGATCGTAAATTCTTATTTTCTCTTGGATTTGGGTATATACATTCCTCCATATCCATATCTATCTCTTGTGTCGTAAAATCGCAAATTCAAATTATTCAAGTTAGAAGAATGAATACATAACTAATTGCAAACAAATTGGTAATCTTTTAACCCATTAATTTCATCATGAATCCCATCCGGAATTTAATCTTTTAAAAATGACTTCAGTTCCAAATTTTAGTATTGAGCTGTAGGAGACAAATTGAGTAATAACTTTGCCATCACTTTCTCTAGACCATTATGCGCTTGATACCATTACGATTGATTGTTCTCGGTTCATTAAATAACATGGGAGTTGCATATTATTTATTTCCAAATTAAATATTAAGAGCCGAGAATAACACTTCCTGTCTTAACAGTTGATGATAATGAAGAAATACGTTCAGATGCATTCATTAAATTACATATGCTTCCTTTAACACAGAATTTGAATTTTCCGATGTAATAAATTTGTATTTTAAGACACGCTCCTCTGCAATGTTTATCATTAATTATTTTACGAAACATGTCAAAATTGTACATGAAACATATGCATAATTAATTACATGATATCATTTAACTGTAAAATTCGTATTGTTTTAAAATGGGATGTTAATCTTACTAGACAGAGTCTTCAAAAATGTATCCATAATTCGAAGTATTTTTAATGTGTTTCGACGTATTAAAATGCATATTTAACATTAAATAATAATTTAATTATAAAAGTAAATATTCTGATATTAATTAATCATTAATATTTATGAAATCCCAAGAAAATTCGATAGTATTACAAAATAAATAAATAATTTTTATTTATTTTTAATATTAATTAATAATTTTTAAAATGTTGTAAGTAGTTATGAAATTTCAATGCAATATCAGCAGTATAAAACAATTTTAAAACGAAATAATAATTCAACAATCTGAAGGAATACGAAATAATTTATTTTTAAAAAATCGTTTGGCTCGTGCCATTTGCAAAATTAATAAAACTCACAATTGTGTAAAAACTATTTCAATTGGCGTTTTGCTTCCTGGTAAGCTAAATAAGTATAGACACATCATTTTATTTAATAAAAAAAATTGAAAATTATTTAATTAAAAAAAATTGGAAATACAAATTTTTATCCGTAGTTTTTTCTTAGTCGTCCAATACAATGGACAAAACTCAACAACTATTTCGTTTGTCGCCATTCTGTTTATTCCGTAACATGTATTGCAAACTACAAGTTGAATGGGTGACAACAATTCAGACGTCCGATATTCTGCATTAACCGGATTGTTAAATTTCGTATAAAATTCGCCTAATTCTGTTTAATATATAATAGATTTTAAATCGAAAATAAATTATAAGAAGCTTTCATATCCAGCTCTCTAAACCTCTCTTCCAAAACTGTAAACATTTCTGACAATGAAATTCTTAATTCACTCTGGCGAGGTAGGCAAATTATAGCCACCCTTTAATGTTGCCCCATTAATGTTGCAACATCTACTTTAGTTAGCCGTTGATAGCATCATTTACGAAATCCAAACATCCAAGATTACTTCAAATCAATGTTAGCGATGTTACACATTCTTTTATCTACATTTAGTACGTTTCCGTTACGACAGATGGCGCTAAAGGCCAGTAAATAGATATGAAGTCATTTGCTGTAAAACTCTCGATGGCACATGCATCTAGATTTTGTAAAAATAGCAAAAATATTCCTATGTGTTATTTAGTGCAATATATTGTTTGTTTAAAATATAATTTCATACTTAATACATTAAAAATATTTTTGTTGCGCAAAATATTAAATAGTTTTTAGAATTGAAAGTGATTTCTAATTTGTTTCAATATTTTCATTTAACTATTAATAATTTAAAAATATAAAATTTGATATTTTTTATTATTTTCAGGAAGCTTTTAAAAACGTTTAGTATTTATTCATTTATTTTTTTCATTTTGAAAAAATCGAATTCGAGACAAATAGAACGGTGATATCAAAATTTCTCAAATCGAATTCAGATATATCAAAAATATTTTTATTTTGCTAATTTTTCCCAGGCAAATACATTTTTAAATTTGCATTCTCATTTTTTTTATTTTCTTTCCAGTATATTGAGTTTTTAAAAATTATTGAAGGAACAAACACAACATTATCTCCATTAGAGCCTCTCTATGCTTAATCATAACAAATTCTTATATTTCATATTCTTATAACTTTTCCTAGAACACATAGGAAAAGTTTTCCTTGAATACTTCAAAAATATCGTTCGAAACATTAACATAGATAACTAAAAATTATAATCAAAACATTATTCTTTTATAAGTAGTGGTAAGATAATTTTGTCTCTTTTTTTTTGTAGTAGGAAATTTCAATACTCATTAATTATTTCACGATATAGTGGTCAACCTAAAAAAGAAAACTTGCTATAACTCGACAATTTGATATCAGATTTTCACAAAGCAGTTAACGACAAAAACGTTTCGAGGAGGCAAGTGTATTCAAATTCACAAATATAATTAACAGAATTAATTATCTCGGTTATTTAATTAATTTCTGGCGCCCTGGCTTAGGAGTAGCGCGTCTTTCCCCGTCATCTGGGCGTCCCGGGTTCGAGTCTTGGTTCGGACAGGGTTATTCTTCCCCTGTGTTCTATCTGTGAGGGGTATGAAAGATCCCCTCTGTAAAAAGGGGTTGTGCAAGCGAATGTGTATGTCATCTTCCTGTGGATGAGTGAATGAAAAGCATGAATGAAGTCCGCCATATAAAAAGGGTTGTGATGCATGAGTAGCTAAAACGTACTATTGGACCTAGATGGCGCTACTGAAAAACTAAAGACGCTCTATCGGCTTAAGATTGCTAACCCCCCCCCCCCCTCAGCGGGCTTGTCTATGAGAAGTGCCATAAGAAACATCAAAAATTTATTAGTTACCATCCCAAAATTTTACCATTTTTTTTTCATTTCCGAGATTTTTGAATCATTTAATCCGACATAGTTAATTCCAAATGAGCATCAAACTTCATTCCAAAATTTGCAACAATTCTAGGCGTAAAATTAATGTTGTGTGTAGAAAGCTTTGCCAGAAAAGTACTGTTATGTGAATGATTTTCTATACTTATATAAAACTCACTGTGTGTGTGTGTGTGTGTTGGCGCTCTACAGGCCAGACCGTTCGACCTACAGCTACCAAATTGGTACATGTATACCTTGGAGGGCGGGAATGTGCAACTGGGGTCCCTTTTTTAAAATTTTTAATTATTAATTAAAAACTAACTTTCCCGCCAAAAACTCTTTTCATTTTTTCCACCTCCAAATGAGTAAGGCTTCAGTTTTTTTTTTTTTTTCCAACAGTAATGAGGCTAGGGTTAACATTTTTCAGCCGATTATTTCAAACGATTCTGTTTATTTTCTAAATGTTTGATGCAATTAAAATTAAAAATTATTAATTAATCGATTTTTCTGATTCATTCTGAAGTACTTTTGAATTAAAATAACACAGAATAAAGGAAATTAAAAATTTCTAATCTGCATAGCGTTACCAAACTGGCGTAGAAAAATTCATGCATTTGCGTTACAAAACTGATTCGCGCATGACCATTTCAAGGGTGTGCCACGAATAGCATGTTTCCGGTAACATTTCTAGTCTCCGGCAGCGGCTGTAAAAAGACCTTGCCAGAATGGAATCATCGACGGCTAAAAAGAATAGTTACACTAGATAGACTTTCAACGCTTCCTCAAATTGCTGTGGATTTGAATGCAGACCCATCAACAAGTGTCAGCGTATACACTGTTCAACGTACCTTAATTGATATGAGCTTTCGCAATCACACGCCATATTGTGTACCATTGTTGACTCGGAAGCTCAAAGCTCTGCGTCCTTGCCTGTGCTCGCCAACACCGCCATTGAATTCTTAAAGATTGGAAAAACGTTGTCCGATCTGACGAGTCACGTTTCCAGTTGTATCGGGTGGATGGCCGTGAGCGGGTGTGGAGAAAACACCATGAATTCATGGTCCCCTCATGTCTACAAGGAACTGTTCAGGCTGGTGGAGGCTCTGTGATAGTATGGGGCGTGTGCAAGTGGCATGAAATGGGACCGTTGATACGTCTAGACTCGACCATGACATGTTGACATCCTTTCTGACCACCTGCATCCCTTCGTGTCCTGTGTACATTCCAACGGACGTTGACAATTTTAACAGATTAATTCGCCACTTCACAAGTCCACAGTTGCTACCGAGTGGCTTGAGGAGATCTCTTCTGAACTTCTTTCTTTTTCTTGGTCACCTAATTCTCCTGACATGAACATTATCGAACATATCTGAAATTTTTCGCAACGAGTTGTTCTTAGGAGATCTCCCACCACTTCGCACTCCTATGGTCTTATGGACTGCCCTACCAGGAATCATGGTGTGAACAGAATATTTTCAAAAATTAGTTGAATCCACGTCACGCCGTGTTGCGGCACTTCTACATGTTCGTGGGGGATCTACACGGTATTAGATTGATAACCAGTTTTTCTGGCACTTTAGTGTATACAGGTGATATTTATGTCGATGTACACGCTGTTTACTGCAATATTTTTTTGTCTACGAACTATACTAAAGCATTAATTGTCAAATAATGTTAACGGCGAAATCTTAGTGGCTCTGCAAATTTAAATCATGAAACGCATTAAAACGCGTTGAAGTTTTAAACGCGGACGTTTTAAAATTACTTCCATCTGTCTGCGAGCCCAATAAATCGGAGACAGAGTGAGTTAAAGAGCTAAGCTTAGTTTAGTTATATTAAAGTCCAGTTTTAAAGCAACACTAGGACTATTTTGGGATTCGTATATTTGAACTGCGATCAGATGACGAGGGCGACATCTACGCTGGCACCCCCTCTCCACACTTTCGTACCACATTCGCTCCCTGATTATACAATCACTTTAATTTTGGCAAACGTCACGACACAAAATAATGAATTCTGTATAAGTATTCCAGTATGGTACAGGAACATTGATTATAATGTATAGCTGAAAGAATGGCTAATGTGTCAAACAGGGAAAATAAAAAATATTTTACCCAAATCATTTTTTTTTAAAAGTGGTGAGTATGTTTAGAAACTAATAAAATAAAAAATCAACAATAATTACAGATTACTTTCTTCTCCAGATCAAGATAGCTTCTCAGTTTATCAGGACTTCGGATATAGCCTTGCTACGCAAGACGGGTGCTCCGTTGAATCACTCAATAAATTATTTTCCGCTAAGAGTAACTACTAATCGTTCTCAAGGAAATTTACTCTTTACTGTTTTTGTTCATGATTCCCATTATGATTTTGTTCACTATTTGTAGCAAAATAACTACAAAAACACAAAAATTTCTGAAAAGCTTAAAAAAATTAACCAATCGCGAGATTTTTACGAGTTTCCACATTTAAATCTCCATTAGTCATAAATACAATATTTTTTAAATTATATCAGCTTACTAGCTTACATGTCCGTTTACAAATACGATAATTGTAAAAGAAACTAGATACCTGAGATATGGCATGTGGTTCTTAGATCAAAAGTGTACATTTCTATCAATTTTTAATTATATTCCTTATTGGAAGTTTCTTATCTATATCAAAGAGATAGGAAAATCAAATTTGGTTTCGGAACTCTTCGAAATTGCAAATAAGAATCAAATTTTAGAACAAATATCTCAAAGAGTAGATCTGATTGTGATTATTGGATTTGTGAACCCTATAAATCAACAATGGAATAAGCTAGACTTATGAAAGGAGATGTTTCATGTTGAAATTTATCTGTATCAAAATTTCAACGAAATTCCTCAATGAATAATCCATTTGTATCTCCAGCCGTTTCCAACAAGGTTATTGAAAAGTTATTGCAATAACTTAGAAAAGGAAAATTTAGCATATTATCAATATAACATTTTTATTATCTAAATTTTATAATTGATCTTATTTTGAATAAAATTCTTCAACTAAAATTCTAACGATCTAATACTGATGCGAAATTATACAGGCAACTCAAAAATTCAACCAACTAAAGGGTGTCCCAAAATTCACGCAGTATTTGAATTTGTCACCATTCGTGCAGTAAAGTGTTGGTAACCCTATTAAAAAAAACAATTGGCAATCGATAGTTTAGGGTTAATAAAAACGGAGCGTTACACGGTAGAGCAACGTGTTAACGCAAGATTTGAATTAAATAAAAAACAGGGTTTTTTTTCTTTAAATTGTTATATTTTTATCGAATGGTAAAGTACATAGGATAGGTTTATGTATGGAATAATACATAAAGCAAATGGCATGCACCGCTTTACTGGCACATACGCACTCTTTTGTCGAAATTTTCCTTGACCATTTTGCATAAATGTGGCTGAATTTCTTTGACGCAGCGTTGAATTTCCTCTTTCAGTGCATGCGTGCTTGTGGACTTGTTGCCACAAGCAAGCGGTCCAACTTTCTTAAGAAACAACATTACTATCTTTTCCACATTCTCTATTATTTGAAATTGTCCGTTTTGTTTGAAAATGCAATTCATAACAATGATTCATTTATTTATTAATAGCTGTGCTTCTTTTTGGACAAAGGAAATCTTAAAATAGATTATCTGTGACATATTTCACCTTGCTGTAATTTGTTTCTCTATAGAATGTAAAGCTTTTATTCAACTAATAAGATCTTGTGTCATATCAGAATATTGCGATCTTAAACAAAATAAAATACTGTAAATTATTATAATAGTGTAAGAATAATGCAACATCCCTCGATGGTTTACAATAATTTTAATTATCACACAACAAATATAAAATCCTTAATATAACCACAAATTTAAAAATTAGAAATTCAATTATAATTCTCTTTTATTTTGTCATTTTAAAGATAAATCAGCAATTCTAAAGTGAGTAGACCTTTAAAAGTTCAACAGATTATTTTAATCTATTAATCGTGAAGTATTTCTTAAGCAATTCCATGTTTAATAATGAAAAAATCAGACTAGTAGATAATAATTATAGACTATGAAGTTGCTCAATTTTAAGGTTAAATCGACAATTCTAAATTGAGTAGACCTTTAAAAAGTCTATTTCAATCAATTAATCATGAAATATTTCCTAAGCAATTCATATTTGAGAATGAAAAAATCAGATTAGTAGATAAAAATTATAAACAATCGATTCAATTTTTGTGACGTCACAGTTAAGTAATAAACGTAAAGGAATACGTCATTTTCCATGTAACCACGAGTTGCATTGTATGGCACAACGACACATGCATACGTCATAAAGATTTCTTACAGATGCATTCACATTTTGTGAAATTTTTGGAATAGAAAAATATCATTTTTAGCTATTATAAAACAAAAAAAATAATAACCAAAAACAATTTTTTTTAAATTTTTCATTTAACATTTGTGCATTGTTGAAAGCATGGACTGTCAAGTTTTTTAACCCTACATCATATAATTTGAGTAAATTATTTGAGCACATTAATTTACATATTTATTGTTTAACATATAAAAGTGAAAAAGTATTCGTATAAATAATTTAAATAAAGCTAATTCAATTTATATTTCAGAAATGTCTCTACAATTTAAATTAAATTATTGCCGACGAATGTAAATAGAAAAGGAAGAATCAAGTGAATAAAATAAAAATTTAAAATAAAACATTAAAATTTTATTTAAAAATGTAATTTAAGACAACTTTACCAATTAAAATTCAAAGTAAGAATTTATGTTTATTCAAAACTATTGAGGAATTGTTCCTTTAAATTAAGAACAGCAGTTGTAAACAACTAAATTGATTCAAATTTAAATAGGCAAAACATGAGAATGAATTCATCTTATCATTATATAACAGCAACACAGTTTTTAGAAGTCTGCTAAATCAAGACGCTGGTCCAGCTCATTGTAGGATTCAATTATGTTGTAACCATCGTCCGTAAGTGCAAAGGCATCGTCATGTGTTACATAGCTGCCATACCCTGCTAACTCTAAACTAACTTCATTCTTGTATTTTTCCAGTTCTTCAAAAGAATCTTTGTTAGAGGAATTAATCAGTTTTACCTTCCACACTGCATAAGGACTGAGCATCAAATCACCATTTCGAATCTTGTTATAAACAGCATTGCTACGAACGCATTCTCCTGTGGCACTCTTCTCAATAGAATAGTAAATGGTTTGACTGTCGCTCGTGATTAAGTAAATCTTATCATTGAACCTGAAGTAGGAATATCCCATATGGGTTGCCGATATATCATATCTCTTCAATACCTCTCTTAGTCTAGACTGGGAAGATTCACAGCTCGATGTAAACTGAAAGTCGATGCAATTGAATTTAATTGCTTGTTTATAAGCTGGACATTTCTTTACATCTGCCTTGAGCACGACTTCCTGGCCAGATAAGAGTTTCGACAATACATTTCTGTATTTTTCGTTCTCCCATACAAAGAAGGGTTCAGTAGAAAGGTTACCACTGCTGAATTCTCCGTAATGAAGGTGTTTGTCTTTTTTTATCACTGATGCCTTGTATAAATCCACTTTCCTTTTCATATACTCGACGTGGGACATAGCTGTAGACATTAGATTTTCTACCGTCTTCTCTCGTTCAAGATAAGAGGGGAGCATCGATTTTTCCAGATAGTTCTCAGAAAATGGGAAAACCCATTGATTAAATGCATGTAAGGCTGTCTTATATTGCGTCAAGATTAAGTTCGATTTTATTGCAAAGTCCAATCGGTGCAAGACCTTTGCCATTTGACTGTCGCTGATATCAATGTTGCATACAGCGTCAGAGCTAATGTCAGCAATGTAGTCGGCTAATGTTTGTTGTTCTTGGTAATGCTGTATACGGTCATATATACTGATTAAGATATTCATAACTTCTTGTAACATATCAACACAACGGACAATATCGCTTTCTGCCTTGAATCCACGAGTTAGCGCTTGAATTTGCAACTGCACATTTTTTAAGGTCCTTTGAACATGCCATTTAGTTATGTCAAGTGTTATAAGAGATTTTGTATCCAGTTTGCTTCCTATGATATAAAGAGAATTTTCAACGACATTTAGCATTGGAGTTATGGAAGAATAAATTCTTTCTTCGTATAATTTAAGACAATGGAGTTTGTCTTCAGCTAGTTGGACAGCATTTGATATTTTTTCAAGCTTAGCTCTGTCACTTTCACTTTGAAAAAAAAACATAATTGAGTTGAACTGGATCAAGTTCTTCAATTTCCGAATCACCTGTAAAGAAGTTTGATTGTCTGGCTGACATTCGAGCATTTCTTCTTCTTTTTTTAATTCTCGTCTTAATTCATCTTCTAATGCTTTTACTTCCTGAAATCCAACATCACTTTCATCGCTATTTTGATTCTGAATGTTTTCTATCTTCTTCCTTATATCGCGTAATAAATCAGGATGTTCTTCTGTTTCTTTTAAAACTTCTTCCACCACTTTGTTGAAGCATCTCAGTGTTTCTTTTTTAAAAGCTTTTAATTCATTTTCTATAGCGTCAAGATCTGGCATGGCACCAGAAATTCGGTCTAAGTGTATGTCTTTGTTGTCTGGCACCAATGATTCCTCGACTGACGTGACTGTTTCAATTACCGAACTAACAACTTCCCCAACAGGACCAAGAAACTTGATTCCTTTAGCTACGAATTTTAAAGCACTGAATGCTTGCCTTATAGCCAGTGTGCGTTCTAACTCTTCCCTTTTCATAATCATACTTTGAGTTTGATTTTTTGTCTTTTCTTGTAATTGACTTGTTTCTTCAATCAGCAAATGTATTTTGTCGTCAATCTGTTCGCTTATATTATCAAATTCAGGTAATATTAATTTTGTGATAAAATACTTAGCCTCGTCGATTCTTTTTTCGATTAGATTCTTGAAATCTGTTTTGAACCTGCTTCTCAAAGAGATTTTGTTGAATACCGTTTGTAATTTTTTTGTAACTTCTATATCTTTTTTCAGCACATCCAAATAGTTGCCTATATCAATTATTAAATTCGTTTGAGATTTATCTCTCAGAAAGTGGATCCTACTAAGAACAGTTGTTTGTAAATATATAAGAACTTTTGCGAGCTCTTTGGAATTCTCTGAACTTTCGATTCGTTTTTTGTATTTGGTTATTCTATTTAATATTGACTGGTAAAAAGGGACAATGTCTAGCTGTTTTTTTAGTTTAAAATATTCATCTTCTAAACCTAGTACTTCGTCAATCAATCCAAAAACGCTATAAATACTTTCGATTTTATCATTGTCATTCAGGAGGCCAATAAACTGAAGCACAGAATCTTTTTTAAAAGGAATTCTTAAGTTTTCTATTGCGTACCTTTTATACGTATTAATAATTTTGAATGGTTCAGATACAGCCTTTGCTGGTTCTGGAATTATCAATCCTCTACTGTTCTCCCCATCGGTGCCATTTTTTCCATCTGAAGCACGAGTCTCTGTAGGTACATCAACCTGGCGCACCCATTCAGTCATGCGCCGCCCACTGAGAATACCTAAAGGCTGCAATCTAAGCTCAGCAATCTTCTCCTGTCCATTTTTGCCACCATTTCCACCTCTTCCACCTCTCCCATCCACGCCATTTCTTCCTTTGTTCGCATATATCATTATTCCCGAATCTTTATTTAAATCATATAAGAATACATTTCCGGGATTCCCTCCTTTACCCCCTTTTCCTCCATTCCCGCCATTTCCTCCAATTTTCCCAGACGAACCAAAAATTCTAAAACGTGCATTTTCTGTAAGTCCAGCAAATACAGTATAATTGAGCCATTCAGAGGTTTTTTCGCAAAAAAAGCCTTTGATTCTGGTTGTTCCATCGCCGTCACTGTTTGGTAAGTCATCATCTGTCAGGTAATCGACACTTTTTCCGGATTCTCCGTCTTGCCCATTTCCACCATGCTGACCCGGACCGCCATTCCCACCACTGACAGTAACAGTCAAGTTGGCTGCATTAACGAAGAATGTGCCGATTCCGAAGAAATTTCCTCCTGGTTTACCTGGCATTCCTGGTTTTCCGTCTTTACCATTACTTCCAGCAGCGATACCATCTTCAGCTTTATCTTCAGAATGTGGCTTGCCATCGATACCGTCCAAATCAATGGTTCTAGTTCCTATGATCTCCCATTTCGGGGATATGATTCTTAATTCCAGTCCGGGAAGCGATATGTCTTCATCAATAAATATCGTCTTCAAAGCAAATATGTGCAAGAATCTGTAGACACCAGACTTTAGAGCAGCTTTGTTATACCTCTCCACGAGAGCTAGAATTTCTCTTACAATAATATAATCTGCTCTAATAAATATTGAAGGCCCTTCAAAGCGTATATCTGCTGTATGTTTCAGAGTTATATCAAGTATCTGATTTAACTTTTCTAATCGCAATTCTGTTAACTCAACATGTTTTGCATTATCGGACTCTGCGATATTATATTTGGCAATATTTTCAACAAATTGGTCGAAGTTGCTTTTTGTCACTACAATTCCTTGAGGTTTATTTGCTTCTCCCCAGTCGTCAATGTTTGTTACGTTGTATTTCTCTCTGTCATTTTGTATTTCGTATTCTGAAAATTTAGAATACAAGTCATCTAAAAACGTGTACCATATTTTAGATTCATTCAAATGAGTAACTACACTCTCAAGCTGATGCATCCATGTAGAAGGTACGAAATTAATTTCCGTTTCACTGATAGTCTTTAAGAAAATTAGATTCTTCTCTTGTTGTACGATATTCAAGGCACTGTCTTTCGGTAAATTAACATCGATGCCTCGTGTGATATCACGAATTATTTTTAGTAGTTCCGTTGCACTCTTAGCGTGTTTTGTTTCTTCGATAACTTTTAAAATAGCATCGTGGTAAAGATTTAAAATTTCAAAGATTTCCTTCATATCCAATCGCTTCGCCTTTTCATCTAACTGGTTTTTCAATGCTTTTGCAATTTGATAAAAGTCAGATTCTATTTGCCTAAGGATCTGAGATGCAATGGCATCGATATCTTCTTGAAGACGTTTTCTTACAGAAGACAGATAAACATCAACTTCTCGGAATAATTCGCCCCATGGTCTCACGCTGAATTTTCTGTCACTCACAACTTGTAAAAAATTGAAATACTTTCCCTGGTTTTCGATATTTAGTAAGTCCTTTTTCGACATATCAATATCCAAGTCATTCATGAATGCATTTATTTTTCGCGCTAAATCTTCCGGGTTAGTCACTCTTGCCAAATCCTTCACTAGACTCGGAATGCTGCAATATCCTTCTCTCAGACGAGTTGAAAGCTCTTTTGCTTGACATATATCAGCACTGAAACATGTTTTAGTAATACATGATTTGAGAGTGCTTCGCATTCCGTTTACTAATCTGCAGTAGTATTCTTTAAATTCTTCTTTCACTCTACACAGACAGGACCAAACATTTCCGTTAATCTCGTCCACTAAATAATGAATATTGTTTTTGCATTTTTCGGATACTGTGTAGCCGAAATCCTTCTGTTCTTTTTCAAAAAATGTAAGATTCTTATGGATTAATCTTTTTACGTTCTCTTTTTCATCCTGTAGTAAGGAAATTTCACTCAGAGGTCCTGGTTGATCGGGCCTTCTAAAAAGTCCTATTCTCGCATATTGTCCTCTGTCTCTAATCAACAATATTGAGATGAATTTCACTGCAGCTTCATAGAGCTCCCTGTCTTCCGAGGGACCTTCTTGAAGTTTTGCTTCCAAGTCTTGCCTAACTTCATTTAAAAATTTAGCAACGGCTACAATAACTTTATTGCTATCGACTAAAATGAAAGAATTCCCTTGTTTCACGTAAAGATTATCCACTTTTGTAACGATAAGAGCTATACTATTTTTGAATTTTTCAATGTTTTTAATGAAATTGGCAACATGTTTTACCAGTTTCATAAAATTGTGTCTGTCAACTCCTTTCCTCACTGATGGATAGTTTATAACGAAGATTAACTTAACACTTTCCGCAAAGTCCACTATCTTCTTAATGAAATACGTCGTTGCTATATCGTTGCTGCTGTCTCTTGTGTCATTGAATCCAGGACAATCGTAAAAAGGAACATTTGTTTCATTATCGACCACCAGCTGAGGATACACCGTTTCGGATGTTATTGTGGAACTGGTTGTTCCATAGATATCTTCAATTATGTATTCACCAGTATCTTCTTCGGTTTCTTTCGCAATTAGTTTAGTGCCGTCGCCAGTGATCCACTGAGTAAACTTACTCTTGCCATTTCCCGTGTCTCCTAAGATCAAGACTGCTTTCTTCACTTGATCGTGCAGTTGAATTTCTTTTTCGCCACTTTTCAAAAGTGAAAAAGTCTTCTTTATGAGAGTTCCCTTATCTTTTGAGGAGTCTAAGTCTTCACTGACAGACATCGTTGACAGAAAGTTTAAATTTCTGACAGAAAATTAATCAGAATCATCTTTCCAATGGTTTTGTTATTCGCTTTGTTTGAGTAGCTACAGCAGAAAGCCGCACGGGATTAGGCCATTAGAAGCCAAAATTTATTTTATATCCTTATTTCACCGCCAAACCAGTATTTAACTGCACCTGGAATAAAAAAAGGGCATTAATTTCTTAATTGGCAGTAAAATCAAAGAGATGCGTTTGAATTAATTTACATTACTATCATTTCTTTCCCTAGTAGCACACAAATATTGCACAGTATTGTATAACAATGATTACATTAATAATTGTTAATTTCAATTTTCCGGTGGGTATATAGCGAATGGAGAATGGTATATAGCGGGGGGTATATAACGAAGAAAATGAAAAACAACGCTCTGTTTCACGAATATGTCAGAATGCAATAAATACAGATAAAAAACGCAGCCAAGAAATACGCAAAGAATAACAGTTGCAAAAACTAACAACACTAACACACAGCAAAACACTGATTAATCAAAACAATAGATTTCAGTGACCATAGGCTCACAATCTTATTCTGCGAATTCAGTAAAAGACAAATTAACTCGTTTGAATATGCTTCATATTCATATGGTAATGTAATGATTTCATTTGCAATTCTCCGAAAGAATCTCCAGATCACGGTTCTTAAGAGAGATGGGGTCATAATTACTGCATTTTCCAGGATCGCTTTTGAACCAAATATTTTTGCTAAAATTTTCCGAAGATGGCTACTTGATTTTATGCATTTTTTTATATTAAATATCGCATAGTAATGGCCAAAGAAGTAATTCTAAAACGTCGAGAGGTTTTTTATAACTAGGCCAAAGCACTTCGCAATAATTAATAAAAATATTGAATTACAAAATTTTTAATATTGAAAAATGCGTTCGAAAGTAATATCTTCCTTACCATAATCACAGAAAAACGTAACAAAAATTATAAAACTGACAAACCAAAAATAAAAAAAGAATTAAATAGTTTACAAGGAAAAACGAAAGAGATTTTTATAAGTTACCTTGTAAATGTATTTCAAAGGATCTTAAATAATCTGTACCTGCAACGTACCTGAAATAATTTGCAAAAATGAAATATATTGCCTTTTACACACAACAGGGATAGAAGCGAAATTAGTTACAACTTTGCATCTTTTGAGAGATTGTATTCACTATGCTTTTATGCCACCCACAAGAGGATGTCGCGATCGTCTTTGAATCTGGGCAAAGCAGTTTTTAGAGGATTTTTACATTCCCTGTATTTTTCCGGTGTCTTGCCAACCCTGTTAATTGCGTTAAAGTTTTCATAATAAACATTTTTTATCCGTTCTTCAAAATGTTATTCAAAACCTCTGCAAATTATGCTTACATTGCACTTCAGCTTCAGTTCCCATTAAGTTCAAATCATTATTTATTTGAAGTTAAGGTTTTGGTCATTCAATTAAAACAAGCTCTATTGGTTGTTATAAGTGGGTTTACAGGTCATTGAGGGACCTATTGGAATTGAACTTAGTAATTAGAGTATGCGGCAGTTTGTTTAATATCTATTAACATACATTATTTGCACCATTACATTATGAAGAAAAAAGTCAGTTAATTAATTACTTGCAGTATATTAATTCGATGAGGCTGATTGAGTTACAAAATGAGGGAGCAGCGGAGTCAGCTTTTATTTTATTTTTCGTGTAAGTTATAAACCGGCGGGTTATTAATGGTTGAGTTGTCGACATTCACAACATTACTATAGAATTTCTTTGCTAGTTTTAGCATGAATTCTTTTATTGGGGTGATGTCAAGGGCATGTGCAATTTCAGCATTTCCATGGTACCACCTAGCTGAAGCAAACATTCTGAGGGTTTTATTTTCGAGGGCTATTCTTTTTTGAAGGTCGGTTTTGGCTGTGGCAGCCCACACCAGCCAGGCATATGTTAGAATTGGCAAGATATGCAAGGTAAATTAAAACTTTGCTGTCAAGAGAAAGACCTGAGTTCCTACAAATTATTCCTAGGTATTTGACTTCATTTTGACAATTAAGATATGCAAGCAAAATTAAAACTTTGCTGTCAAGTGAAAGACCTGAGTTCCTACAAATTATTCCTAGGTATTTGACTTCATTTTGACAATTTATTTCGGTATTGAAGATCTTAATTTTGGGTCAGTTATTAGTTCTTTTTTTGAAGAAGAAGAGTATGTCTTCTGTTTTTTCAACATTTAATTTTATCTTCCATCTATTAAGCCAGTTTTCAAGGTTCTTAATGTGGTTTTGCAGTATGGTTATGGCTTGTTGGGGGACAGGATCGCTGTGTCGTCAATGTCATGATATTTTTTGTTGGGAGTATGTCGTTCAAATAAATTAAAAATATCTCTGGGGCCAAATTACCTCCCTGGGGAACTCCAGTTCTTAGTTTTCTTTTTCGTTGAATCCGTTTGCTTTACAATTACAGTAAAGTATCCGCTTTTATATAGGATTTAATTAATTCAATTATAGTTCTAGGGAACTTATATGCAATATATTTATGTATAAGTCCAGGGATCCAGACTTTATCTATAGGATTTTAAAATTTATTTAGAGATATATGAAAATTATAATCATCTAATAAATATCATTCGCCTATAAATATTAATCAGCTTTCATCTGTACTTTTGCAAAAAATTCTGTGTCTTACAATCATGTTTTTAAACATGACAGGTTTGGTATTAAATGAACACAAATGCTTATAATATATATAATTATTATAATATATATAATATATATTTACTATTTAATATATAATTACTATATATTAAAGGTAGAAAATAAAAAATAATAATAAAATCTTAATGCATTATAAAAGTACGTTTTTAAAAATTCTTTTAAATAAGTTTATTTTTATTTTCTCATATAATTAGTATAGAAAAAGTGTAGTAATCGTCAAAAACCTGGAACTCGAGAATTTGACGAATTACCACGTTTTAGATTTCCCTGAGCTTCAAAAATACATTTCTGGAATATGTCTGTCTGTGACAAAAATAACTTAATAAACGCTTTGAGCTACACGATTGAAATTCGGTATACGGTCTGTGCACCAAATTTGCAGATTTTATCAAATTTGTAAAATCTGTTCAGAGGAAGTCCTTCTGTCCGGTTCTTCGAATATAAGTTAACACGGATGAGCACATTTTCGAAATTCTTCGTCATTATTTGACCTTGATTCCACACTATTAGATACTTTTTCGTTCAGTTTTTTTTTCCACGTGTATGTGAATATTGTGTCGTTTCTGATCTTATTATTTCATTTTAATTTAGTTTGCTTTATTGTTAAACTAGCCGCCTTTGGCGACCAGCCGGTTCGCCAGTATTACCGCTCGCTACAATTTTCAATTAAATATTTTAAGTAACTGGTCTCTTAAAGGATTCTCAAACAAAACATTTTTAATCTTCAAATTTTGATAGTCATACCAAACTTATACTGTTTAGATCGTTTCGTTCAATTTACTATAATATATTTTGCTAATTTGCTGTCATTTGCGGCAAAACTTCAACTTTAATTTAAAATGTAAATGATGAAATTGCAATTAATATTATTTTTTAATAAAACCAAGCGTTTTATTTTATTTATCATCTTTATTGTTATTTATTAATTATTATTATTATTGAATATGAGTATTGCAAACAGAATCGCTCGGTATTTAAGTCTTATGTTAACTACAAAATATTTTACATAATTTATGTAATATCTCAAATAATAATTCAACAAAAATTTCTGAGATTCAGCATAAAATTCAGTTTTTAGTTTTGCTTTCAAAAGAATTGAAATGAAATCAATAATAATATTTTGTTCCTGCCTATAAATATATTTCAAAAATTATGAAGTCTAAATTTAATGCAGTAAGGTATCATATTCTGAGAAATATTCTGGACACACTAAATTTTAAATAAATGAATGAATGTTTCTATTTTCCACGATCAACTAAGACTTATTTATGAAGTTTTAAATGTTAAAAATTTAGAAAAACTCAACATTTTCCTAATCTTAGGCCAATTAATCTTGAGAAACCTGCGCGCTAATTGGCGTATTTTCTTTGAAGCGATCGATGGAAAATATAAAATTATCCTTTTTTTATTGAATAGTGATATTCAAATTTTCCTAAATCAGTCAGTTTAAGTGATTAGAAATTAACTCTTAAAAGTCAGTGAAAATAATGCACAAAAGTACTACATAGAACAAACACATCAAAAGTAAACATAACATTTCAATAGTTGCCAAAAACAAAAGAGAGAAAAATGCAATTAATAAGCAGACGATATTTAGAAAAGTACAGATATTTAGACTGGAAAATGAAATTATCTGAAATTAACCACACGCGTAGACGATATTTACAAAAGTAAAAATATTCAAACCTGAAAAGGAAAATATATGAGTTATTCCATCAATAAATGCCATAAGTTTGTTTATATCTTCATAGATCATAAAATAATTTTTCTTGAATTTATTTTTTAGAAAAAATAATATTTCATATTTGTTTCATTTCCTACAAACACGTGCCGAAAATTATATTTTTGCAGATTTCATTTCCAAAAAGATTTATTTTATTTTTAATTGGAGCTTTAATAAATGTGACGGCAACACTTTGAAAAAAGCTAATTTTTTTCCATGAATGCGAAACGTGCTTAATTTTAATTTTTATTTTTCACGAAAAAAATTATTGAAAAACATAGTTAAAATATTTATTTAAAAATTCATTAAAAATAGAAATTTAATTTTAAGATTAAAACATTAGTATCATTTAAAAGATAAATTTTTGATCATGTAAAAATCTTTTTTTGTGCGGTAATATTTTATAGCAGAAACAAGTTATAGCAGAAACATGTCAAAATTTCGCTTAATTTTTAAATAAATAAAATTCTAGTTAAAAATTCGAAAAAATAACCCCCAGGTGCACATTCCCGGCCTCCAAGGTGTACACGTGCCAAATTTGGTAGCTCTAGGTTGAATGGTCTGGCCTGTACAGCGCCAACATACACACACACACACACATTGAGCTTTATTATAAGTATAGATGTAACCATCTCCTCCTTTCATGATTCCTCTCATCCCTATTTTAATGAATTAAACCCATGCTAACGCATGCGCGGATGGTTTTAGAATCTGTTGGCAAACATAATAAAGATGCATAAGAATAATAACGATAAAAACGTATTGTGTTGATATTCTACAGGCCAAACCGTTTGATTTAGAAAACAAATTTGGCTCATATATGCTTTGGAGGCTGAAAATGTGCACCTCGAATTTTTTTTTATTTTAATTAATTATATTTAAGCGAATTTTTGTCGTTTTTCCGCGATAATTTCCAAAACTCTTACAGTACAAAAATAATTTTTGCAGTATTATTAATTTTTTACAGTGTCGTTAATTTTTTTCACACAAAAAAATTAATGATACTAATTTAATTGCTGTAACTTTCTTTAGTTTATAATTAATTAACTTTGCAATGCAAAATTAAATATATTCTCCAATAGCATTTTCATCGTTGGGAATGAAACATTGCTTTCGTTGTTGCTTCTACCATATGTCTTGGTGTTTTCTTCCATTGTTGAAAATGAAACTATAAAAATTGAGCTTACTTTTCTAAATTAAATTGTGTATTTTTTAAAGCATGCTTTAATTTTTTTAATTATGTGGAATTATAACTAACGTGTAACTTCATACAAAACAATAATAAAGTATTTTTTAAATTCACTCATTTTTTTTGTATTTTTTATTTTTTTGTTTTGGGGGGGGGGGGGGGTTTCTGAAGTAAGCAGATTTAATTTTTAATGAATCATAGAAATTTTTATAAAATTAATCCTCTGCTATATCATGAAATGTATTCGATAATACATCATGATATAGAAATGTTGAATGCCTATTATTTCTGGTCTTTGTATTTTTTTTTGTTTGTTTGTTTGTTTTTAAGAAAGCTTATCCATCTAGCAAACATATAAGTAAATAAGTTGAAGTTTAATCGCTTATCTTTCAAAACTAAAATTCAAATTTTAGACACAATAAATAGAAAATAGAGAGTCATATAACACAATAAATATGACTGTAGAAATCTTTTGAAATAGTATAAGTTTCATCACTTTCAAATTTTCAAAAATAATTTTATTTAAACAGTTAAGAGCCAGTTACCTACAAAAGTTTCAATTGAAATTTTACATTAATCAATATTTCCCAATAACCGACAAGTCGCCAAAGGTTGCTAATAAATAAAGAACTTAATGGGCATATAAGAAAACATAATAAATAAAATAGAAAAACGATTCTTTCTTGCTTATTATGAAAAAGATCATAATCAATACTTATATAAATCTCAATGTGTGTGTGTGTGTGTGTGCGTGTGTGTGTTGGCGCTCTACAGGCCAGACCATTCAACCTAGAGCTACCAAATTTGGTACATGTATACCTTGGAGGGCGGGAATGTGCACCTGGGTCCCTTTTTTTGAATTTTTAATTAGAATTTTAATTATTAATTAAAAACTAACTTTCCCACCAAAAAATCTTCCATTTCCCCCACCGCCAAATGAATAAGGCTTCAGTTTTTTTTCCCCAACAGTAATGAGGCTAGACTTAACATTTTTGGCCGATTATTTCAAAGGATTCTGTTTATTTTGTTAAAGTTTGGTGCATTTAAAATTAAACATTGTTAATTAATCGATCTTTCAGCACTTTTGAATTAAAATAAAACCGAATAAAGGAAATTAAAAATTTCTAATCTGCATAGCATTACCCCAACTGGCGTAGAAAAATTCATGCATTTGCGTTACCATAACTGGCGTTGAAAATTCATGCATGCGCATTGTGTTCTGATTGTTGACAACTATTTTCAACTGATGCTGACTTGATTTAAATTATTTTTAGGTTAGTTGTATGCTTTTGTAATTAAATTGTATTTTTGTTAGTTATATATATATTTTTTGTATATACTTATAGTTTTAAATACATCGTTTTTAGGTAGTTTTTTGCTTGTTTTCAATCGATTATTTTAATCGATTCTGTTTGTTTTCTTAGTGTTTGATGCATTTAAATATTGTTAATTAATCGATCTGCTCATGATGAATCTGAGAAAATTTTGTTGACAAATTCTTGAGATATTACATAAATTAAGAAAGATATTCTTTAGTGCCCATTAAGTTTAAACGCTCAGTGACTCTGTTTTCAGTAATCATATTATAAAAAAAATGTTTTGTTTCAGTAAAAAATATTATTATATTAATTGCAGATTAATCCTTTCCACTTTAATTTCAAGCATTCTACTGGAGCTAACAGAAAATTAGAGATACATATTACGTTATGACCGAAGGCCTTTATAATATTATGAGTGAATTATATGACTATCAAAATTTGAAGTTTAAAAATATTTTAATGAAGAAGCTATTAAAGTAGAAATTGCATAAAATGTTTAATTATTAAAATTTTAACGAACATTAAGAATGAAGAACCGGCTGGTCGCCAAAGGCGGCTAGTAAGCTATAAAGAATAAAATAAATATAAAAAGAGCGTCTAATTAGTTTGTATATTGTATAATATAAAAAACAATATAAAGCATAATTTAAAATAACAAATAATAAAATGAAGAAACAATACTATGTCTGTGAAAAATTTAGAGAAAAAGGCGATACCTACTATCCACTTTAGAAAGACAAAAAGAAAGTTATTTTATATCATAAGATAAAAATGAAGATAATATGTGCCTAATGAAGAATGAAATTTACGTGGGTGGATATTTAGATATGTCTACTGCATTTAAAGCAGCATTTTTATAAATTTATTTTATTAATTTGAATTATTCTAATTAAATTATTCGAAAATTTATTTAGATGAAAATTGCGGCATGGAGGTTATTGAAGACACAATAATCAAGTGGATTACAATGTTTGTTCTTTATATCAAGGACAGGATTCGCAGAAAAGAGCAAAACAAATAAACATCTGATAAGTGCTGCCATCTATATTTAGCTACAGACATTTATAATAATGCAGTGAAGAAAGGGAATCAATAATTTTTAATTAATGGATACCTGAATAGCCGCAAACTTTTAGACGGCAAAAACATCATCAAATATCAACTATTGCTAGGCGTATCTAATTACCATTAGCAAAAATATTGAATTTGTAATGAGCATAAGAAGGGTTAAAGACTAAACGATCAGTATTTTGTAAATAAATTCTTATAAGAAATTATTAAAATGATTGCGAATAAAAAAAATTTC
>JAPMOR010044574.1:68653-93345 GCA_026543865.1 Argiope aurantia
TATATATATATATATATATATATATATATAACTAAATCTACAATATTTAAATAAACGCTTTAAATCGAAATTTTTATTTGCTTACTTAAGAGTTCTTTGTTGAAATATATTTTATTACGAGTTAAAATAATAAAAAGTAAATTATTGAAATAATTACTTATTAAATATTCAGATAAAGTGCAAAATCAATATTTAAAAAATGAAAATTTAATAATTAGAAAAAGTTGTGCCTTAAATAACACATTACATATAGCTGTAAAAATTCCACATAATTATAACGACATCTTACCTGAAAAGTATTTAGAATTTCGATACCAACAATAATTTTAGTGGCAAGAATCAAATAACAGAAATTCTGAAATTCAATTACGATCCACATACTTGGTATAACAACTAAACACTGACAGACTTTGAAAGTCTTCCTGAAGAAATCTATTATCAGAGAAATGCCCGATAATTTCGTCATTTATCTAAAAATGATAAAAATTGAAAGTGGAACCAAATGGAGTAAAACCTCTTTTGTTACTCATAAACGGTAGGAATATGATAGAGGGAATTTCCGATTCTTCTCGTGATTGTTATCACCATTAAAAAGTGTTAGTTTAATATTTTTATTTTATAATGTAAAAAGAAAAGAAAGCAATATTATTAAATTCGACAAATAAATTTTAATGAGCCTCTTATTTTAGACTTCTCTGCAATTAAAAAAATTAAATTTTTAAAACAATACAGGTCATTTTTGTTTTCTCTCATCATGAAAAAGATACATGAAATTAGCGTTGGTAGCAGAATTTTATATTGCTAACATGAAAACCCATGCAGACAGGGTTGCCACTCAAATCTGGATAAAGAATTCCCTGTATTTTCCCTGTTCGTATATACAATAAAAGAAGAAATGTTTGAACAGCGCTCATGGGCTAGTAATAATGGAATAACAATACCGCATAGTTTTAATGCGTAGAAAAAGCAAGGTTCTTCAATAAATATGGAATTAAGGATGCAGTTTTTAAAACAGTAGAATTTTTGGACATGCATTTAAATAATTTTTATAGAATTCTCCCCAAATATAAAAGACTCTGCTAAAAACACGTTTTTTTTTCTGTAGTTTTACCAGTAATCAAGTAACTTCTAGTTATTGAAAATTATTGCTTTTCTTGATAACACAATAATTTATTTGATAGTGAAGATTGTTGCATGAGTGAAATGACTTGAAGACACATGTCATATGGTTTGACATATGGTTTGTTGGTAACATCAACAACAAAAGGCACAAGATTACGCCTAGTGTAGCAGGCCTAGAGAACTACTTTAATATGGCTGGAACCGAAATCAAGCTCCTCTTTAAGTCAAGTTCGCGTCTACTGGAAAAATAAATACATCATCAGCAAGTGAGACCACGTGGTATTTACATGATTGGCAGCTGGCTCCGCCCAACAAGACCACGTGGTTAACTGTATTCTTAACAGTCATTATTTTAGTATCTTCATTTTTTCTCCGCTTTATATTTTTAGGATCATCAAGCTTTATCAAAAATAAGCTGTCTAATATTTTTCGGTCATGCTTCTTTTGACAATATTTCACTATAGAACGTTGAAAAAATATGCTACAAAATACGTTGTTGAAAAAAATCCGTAAAAAATAATGTATGACATTTTTGTGTGATTTAAAGTAGTTTTTTTGGCTATTTCGCTATCAATGAACATATGTGAAAATATTTTCGATATATCATTGAAGGCATTAAAGGACGAATGTGACGCAACAGCTTTTAATGCGCAAAATAGTTCTGTTTTCGATTACTGTTCTTGAAATAAAAAGATCGAAATCGGCTTATTTTCAAATTTGATGTTTTCGGATTTAACTCGTCATCTACCCCTGTATTCAGGGCTGGCCATGTAGGGAATGCGGCAGATGCTATGCACCAGGGCCCCGCTACTTAGGGTCCCCATGATCAAATTTAAAATAATGTTCTGAACGGTAATAGCTGGGTGGAAAGAAGACGGGAAGGAATTTAACTGGAACAATCGATGGGTTTTAAATATACGACGTTTACAGATATATTATAGTTTAATGCAATTGTGCAACATATTATAAACATAAAGTAGGGCCATTTACTTCATATCTATTAGGTTAAATTGCATATATTACTTTGATAATTCATACTATAAAATGCTTAATATTGTTAGATCTAATCATGTCCATGCCAAAGAATTATACCCCCATATGTCAAGACTCGGGTTCAAAAAAGAAAATTAGCAGAAAGGAAAAAATAAGAAAAGAGAAATTTCAAAACTTCATGAGTCTATCTGTTTTCTTGTCTACGAAGTAATTCTGGTAATGAAATTGTTTCGACTTCAAAAGTTACAATCCAAGCTGCTATGAAAGTGTAGAAACTAAAAATTTGAAGAACTATATGTTTATATAAATATTTTTGAATTAGAAAATAACAATAACAAATGGGATCAAGTGCATATAAGTGAATCAGGTTTATGACCAATGAATAATTGATAAGTTTAAAATGTTTTCTGTGGAAAACAGACCTGTACAACAAAAGGGGTATTTTGCTGAGAATGCTGAAGTTGGTCATTTTCCACTACTTACTACTTTAACCCTTTAAAGGGCCATTTTTTTCTAGTCACATTATGTTAAAATATTTTTAGGATTGAAATTAGAATAAGAAAAAGGATTCATTTAGCTTATTAGATAAACCATGAGTAATACTAACGCCTAATAATGGAGCCTGTATTTTTACATTAATAAAGCCTGTATTTTTACATATCGCAAAATACGATATGTTTACAAAAATATGGGGTTCTGATTTTTAGTCTCATTTTTCGTACAATGTTCTGTAACAGTAAAGAATACTTTGTTTCGATGAAGTAAGATGCAGAAATGTTTTGAAAAAATAATTTTTTATTGTACTCTACTGAAAACTATGATATTAGCATGGTGTTGATTTTTTTTTAAATTTTAAAGGAAAATTATTTTTTATCCCATTGTTGACCGTTTTATGCATCTTTAATTCAGTTAATGGAAAGAAAATAATAATTTAGTTAAAATAACATTGCTTTTCAAAGACAAAAAAATAACAAAAATATGGGGAATTCCCCTTCCACCTTTTATTTTAAGTTTTGCATCCAATAATTATTTGAATATAAATATATATCACCTTGGATGTAAAATTTATCTTTAATGCATGTATATTAAAATTATCTTTTTATTGGAATTTGAATAATGAATCGGTCTACATATTTTTCATTCTGTTAGAATAAATATTCGACCTTTAATGTCCCAATATTTATCATAATAAAATAATTACTTTCTTAAAAAATGAAGTTTGTTTTGTTTGCATGCGATAAATGCAAGAATTATTATATACTCCTACATATGAAAATAACTGCTGTGGAATTTGCATATTTTTCATTTAAAAATGTACTAATATTTAGTTTATGAGATTTGGGAGTTTCTTTTATAGATAGATGCTTAAGATAGTTGTAGAAAGCCTTCTAATATAAATCTTGTTTTGGCATTTTGTCAGATTGCATTTGAAATTCAATAGTTAGATGAGATACTTCGAGTTAATTCTAAGTGTATTTTAATTTTAAGTTTAAGGAAATTTTTGAATTTTCCTGCATTTTCACTGTTTTTTAGACTATTTTCACCCTGTATTTTCCCTGTTTTCCAGTTCTCTCCGTCCCATGTCAATCCTGTGAGGAGCTAATCGTATCACAGCATATAGTCACAAAGACTGAAAATAATGCTTATCTCATGATATCCGAAATTGACGATTGTATGCGTAAAAGGGCAATAAAGATTAGGCGAAAAGGAAGAAAAAAAATTAGATAAGTGTAGGCGAAAAATACAAAATTAAAATTAATGTAATCTATTCTTTGAGATAGAAATTTTAAAAAAAAGTTAACCCTAAATTATGCAACACTCTTCACACTCATTTCATAGATAAAAGAAAATTTTCTATTATTATGAATGAATTCTGTTCTTTAATTTCAATTTTGTTTAATTTATATTTAGAGACATCAGTACATATATAAACCACCTCTACTACTGCATGATTCGACATAATTATAAATACGAAAATCCAAATAAGTTTACAATCAATTGGGATTTTGAACAAAATCCGACAATGAAAGAATTTTATCTTTTGACAGAAAACGCTCTTTCGAATAATGAATATCACACACAGAAATGTTCGATTCGTGCACTGTGGTTGTGGATGTGCTGCAAATAATAATAATGCAATGAGCAGCTACCCAGTTCTGCCTTAAAGCAGATTTTTTTAAATTAATTTTATATTATTTAAAAATTAACTATTAAAAATGTTAACAAGAAAAGTTTTGAACGGTTGTCGATAAATTTTTGATCAAGAAATTCAATTTAAAGAATAACTAATTTATAATTAATTTTCATCAAAAACTTAACTGCAAAATAATAATAGTTTCCTACATTTCTTGCTTTTGATTTTAAAGATTTTCGCAACTGTGGCTGAGAATAATTTTAATAAATCATAAAATGTATGATTGAAAAAAAATTGGGGAAAACTATCATTATTTTATTAATCTACAAAAGAAATCTTAAAGAATAATATTTTATATAATTGTGAACATTTATTTTCGCATTTTAAACATGCAAAAACTTTTTCCGAATTATTTATTTATTTGCAAGACGAATAAAAATAAAAATCTTTTTTTTTCTGAAACCTTTGGAAATGTATTTTCTATATCGTCTGCAAATGTTCAGACTGCAGAACATAAAATAGACAATTTGATATCAGGATAGAAAATAATGAATATTTTACATTTGATTCAAATAATGAATATCTCGCACAGAAAAGTTCGACTCGTGCATTGTAGCTGTGGATGTGCAGCAAATAATAATAATGAGCAGCTGCAGTTTTGCATGCATTAAAGTATATTTTTTAATTAATTTCATATTATTTAAAAATAACTATTAAGAATATTAATAAGAAATGCTTAAGTGATGATGGATAAATTTTTGATAAAGAAATTTAATTTAAAGAATAAGAAATTTATAATTAATTTTAATTAAAAATTCAACTGCAAAATAATAATTTCTAATTTTTTTTCTTGCATTCTTTGCATTTGGTTTTAAAAATTTTAGCAACTGTGACTGAGAACAATTTTTTAAAAATCATTGAAATGTATGATAGAAAAAAATGTAAAACTGTCATTATTTTATTTATCGACAAAAGAAATCTTAAAGAACAATATTTTATGAACATTTATTCTCGCATTTTGAACTTTCGAAAACTTTTTGCGAATTATTTATTTGCAGAAAAAAAAAAGATAAAAATCTTGTTTTTTATACTTGTGAAAAAAATGTATTTTATATATTGCTTCAGCCCTACAGAACAAGAAAAAATAGACAAAAAAATGTGCAATATTATTACGCATGCGCAGCAGGAAAAAAAATCTGGATCTAAGTAAATTACTATGCTTTAATAAATCATTTTCCACCAAAAAATGAATCAACACGTGCCATTTTCTTTTCTCCTTTTTTTTAGAGTTATTACTAAGAATCATTTTCAATTCTTTATCAATTAAAAACTAATTCAAATATCGGAAAATTACTTTAAGGTGCACGTTTCCAATTCCTTCGAAGTATATTTGTGTTAATTTTGGCAATTGAAATTCAAGCAATTTGTCCTGTAATGCAATAACGGACAGACATACAAACGACATTTGAGATGCAGCTGTATAATGAGCATTAAATGCAGGCAGTTCTTTCACTTTGAAGGCCTTATAATAATAAATCATAAAAAATTATTAAATTCTTTTTTAATATTTCGAAAGTTTTTAATGACATCTACCTTTTTTTTTGTTTGAAAACGTTTGATATATTAATAGTTTAATCCATTAAAAAGATTTAAATAAGAAATTTCAACAGATATTAGTGTGAAAATTTTGATATATAGAAAATATATGATTAATATCCATTCCATTAATATCCTCAGTGCCGGAATACGCTAACTAAGGACTGCTGGCACAGATGTGTTTTAGGACCCCACTCTGAAATGATCATATGTAATATGTATTTCGATTGTCAATCAATACGTTTTAAAACATAATTTCAAATGCTTTTACAATATTTAGCAGTATTTTTGTTAATAATTGCCTTTATAACTGTTATATTTCTTAGATTTTATAAAATGTTTAGTTAACCTTCTTGAATAATTAGAATGCATTGATCAGCTGCTAAGCCATAATAAATAAAATAAAAATATGTTTTTTTTTTATGTTTTTTAGAGTAATTTCAACCTTCACCATGGCGTGACATTTCGGGGAAGGGGTAACAGAAGGGTTGTGGTTATGAGATTAGGTTGGAGCGCTGTTTTGATATTTGCCCTGGATACCATTTTAGGTAGGCGCGCATCTGACCTTACCTCCTGCATAAAAATTGTGGACTTTAGACGATATCACAGTACAAATACAGAAATTCTCAAATCACTGAGAAGAACTAAGTATGCATTTTTCTGCCTTTCTTTCCATCGATTGAAATTAAAAATTGTCATGTATCTACAAATTTGGTTTCAAGGCTGTACATAGAATTTCATTTCTGTAACTCCGTGTGCTTTTGAGTTATAACAAGAAGAAACAGACTGGCATACTATAAACTCGTCGACGAATTTTAGTTTAGTCAAAATTTCATACAAATGTACAATTCTGATTTTTTTAAAAACTGGTAATCAAGCACTATCTAACTAGCTCTTTCTGTCTTTAATTATCATGTCCACATACACTAAGACAGACAGACTTTTTGCATTTGAATAAAGTCCGAAATTTGATTTGAAAGGAACTATATATTTGATGTCATGAACACTTATCAAATTACATTTGTTTACCAAAAATTGAAATTTTTTAGATTCATTTACGTCTGAGACGTGAAAATTTGAAATTAATTTTTTGACGATTGCAATATTTTCTCTTCCCATGCTTCTTGTTCAAGAAAGTAAAAAGAAAAGAAAAAATAGCACCAATTTTTAATTTTACTTTACTATTTACCAATATTTGTAAAAAACACACGTCTAATTAATATTTGACACAGCCAAATGTTTTCGAAATAATATTTTTTTTTCTCCTCTTATTCGGACAGCTTTTTGCTCAAAAACAGCCGAATCGCAAACCAAACACAGACACGAGTCTCGGAAAAAAAATAACCAAATAAAAACTCAAATGGAAACATTCCCCTTCAGCTTTGTTTAGTTTTCCTATAAAATAGGGGTGAAAAATCGTTTGGCGGTCGCTCGTTTCCTACGTAATGTAACGGGCACGGCAAATAACTTAAGTTTTGCTTTCTATTCATCTAGTCGTTACAGGAGTTTAAACAGACTGCTGTCTTGCAGTGCGTGACAGTGTTTTATCAGGTAACTATGGGAACCGGTCACAGTTTGTTGACGTCCAGGCAGTGTCCGTCACTGAAAATCGGTTCACATCGAACTGCGTGCAAATTCGAAATGGCGGACGAAGAAAATTTCTCATGGGTTTTTGAATCCTTGGTAGGATTTTTGAAAGGTCCCGTATGGGAAGCTGCAGTCCTAACTTTTATAGAAAGGAAATCTGTCGGTAAGAAAAACCACTTTTATATCAAAATATGTAAAATCAAACAAAATCTAATCAAAAATCAAACGTAAATGGGAAAATAATGCAATTATTGATTGATTGATTGACTCTATTTCATTAGTCAGTATAGGTTTTTAGTAAATTTTCTTTGGCTGTTCCATATGCTATCATAATCTGTCACAAAAAAATTTCTAATATTAATTTACAAGGTACAGCAAAATTAGTTTAATTTAAAGAGAAATGATATTAGGTATTTCTTATTATAAAAAAATATTTATTTATAGAGATAGAATTTTTATTTCTTTTTGTATATATTATATTATTATTCATTAAAAAAACAGTACTTTATTTTATGTTGTTCTGATTTAAGAAGTGCTAGGCTACAAACAAACTATCAAACAATTTTATCAATTACATAAACATATAAAAATAGTAATATTTATTTCCTATAAAAGTTATACACTTATTCCTTAAATTAAATTCTTTGTTAATTAAAGCTGTGTATTCTTTTAAAGAAAGATTATAAGCTTTTCCATGAAAGAATTCTTTAAAACAACAGGTAAAACTTACTTGGGGGGAAAAAAATTGTTGCGTTTGGAAAATTTTCAAAAAAATATTTGTAACATTTTTCCTATGAAAATACAAAAATATTATAATCTTTTATACAATGACATTATTTGTTATTGTACGAAAATCAGAATTGTTTATTATGGACTAAGAAAAAAACATTAATATTTTGTATTATTTTTTTTTTAATTCTGTCATTTCTATCTAATGTGAGAAAAATATTTCTCTTCATTTCATTTTATAAACAATTTTTCATTGCATCCTAGACATTTTTTTTCTTCTTATGGACTCTATATTTTATTTTAGAAAACTTTCTTTTCATAGTATGATTATAATACTATATAAAATTTCAACTAAATTAAGTATATAAAGCCAAAAATTATTTTTACTCTGATAGTAAGTCAGATGCCATTGATCCATGGAAGAATTCTTTAAAACAATAGGTAAAACTTATTCTGAAAAAATTGTTTCTTTAGGAGAATTCGTAAAAAATATCTGCACCACTTTTCCAATAAAAATACTAAAATATTATTATTTTTAGGCAATATTTCTTGTAAGAAAATCAAAATTGTTTATTATAAACTTAAAAAAATTAATATTTTGTAATATTTAAAAAAAATTTAATATGAAAAAAAAATATTTTTTCATTACATTCTGTTAATTTTTTTCTTCATACGGGCTCTATATTTTATTTTAGAATATTTACTTTTCATTGCATGATTATAATACTATATGAAACTTCAACTAGATTAAGTATATAAAGCGAAAAATTATTTTTATTCTGAGAATAAAGCCAGATTTCTTTGATTTGCCAGATATCCATTGAATTGAAATTTTTTACCAAAAGAATACGTTTAAAATACATTAGAATAAAATATTTTTTTAAAAAAATTTGAAAAATCATAAAAAGTTTAAAAATGAATAAAATTTGAATTCTTTGTTGTAAGTGAATTTCTATAAGATAAAATTTTTCATTACAAAGTAAATTCCTTTTTTTTTCAAATTAATAAGATAGGTTATGAATGTATAATATAGTACTTTAAATCTTATAAAAAATAAAATCTTAAATATTATAAAAATGAAATCTATCACTACTTTCTCATTTTTTATGTAAATGAACTATTTTCATTGGAAAGATATATTTTAGAGAGAGATTAATAAATGTAAAAAATTGCAATTCTTAGAGAGTGAAATTTAGAATATACAAGAATTTTTCTACACATTTTTCTTAAGTTATTAACATTATTAATAATGGATAAGCATTGTGAATTAAGTTTGAATCACTAGCCAACTGATAAAGGTAAGAATATTTTTGATTAATAGTTTACAAATGCAAACGATAAAAATATCAGGTAGAATGAGGGTAATTTAGATATGTGAGTTTTTTGACGTAATAGGTGGAAATTTAAATTTAAAAATATTGATTGCCAGATTTCCATTTATAAGAGAGTATCATGTTGAACAGCAATATCATTTAATTACGAAAATGTTTTTTTTTTTTAGTAATGTGACAAAATAACTTTGGAATGAATAGATATATATTTTAAAGGATTTATATAACATTGCAAAAAAAAATGAATTCTTTCGGCATTTTGCAAATTTTCCATTAATCAATGGAATTAATTCAACCATACATAATATATGACAGATGATTGACTCGAGTTTAAATTTGGAATTTAGTGCCATTTTGCAAGACGAAAAAAACCTTGTGATTTCATAGTATAAATTATTGTGCAGTTAGTTGTTAGATAGCATACCTACATAAATTGATTTCAAGGATTTTCTCTGGAATTATAGTTTCTGAATTTTTTAAAGCAGAATTTTTACTTTTTTTTTATTTAATTTTTATGTACTTGGAAACTCAATTACTTTATTCCTTCAAATCATAAAATTCATTAGTATTGAACATGTTTTATTATTTCTAGTTAAAAAAAATTATTTAATGAACAATCAGATGCAGTTTTATTGAATTCTGAATATTACGCATTGTAAATTCTGATACTTTTATCCAACAGTTGCTGCAATATTCGTTTATAAGGAAATACTCTATATGGATGTTGTAAACAAGAATTCACTTGAACACAAAACGAAAGCAATTTCAAACTTCATATGAAATTTCGGTCCATTCGGTCGGATATCTAAACAATATCCGAAAATTGATTTTTTAAGAACTGAAATTGTCTTCAAATATTTTAATGTTTTTATTTAAAAAAAATTCGAGGAACTAATTTTTTAATCTGCCACAAGAACGAAAATGCGTGCTTTGCTTTTATCCGATTTTAATCCAAATATTTAATAATATTACATTAATAAATAAAATGATAATAATTCTAAAGCTTTAAATAATTTTAAAAATGATATTAGTTTGTAAATAAGTATATTAATAAACAAATGTATGCACAATGACATATTTTCAAATAGGTAGCTGCTTAAGGCCCCTAACAGGCTGATTAAAAAATTATTTTCCTTGTTGCTAAATAGATAAATCTATGAAAATTACAAAATTTCCGAATGATAAAGTATTAGGATAGTAATAACTCTTTATCAACTATAATTGGTCAGATCCCTGTATATTTGATTACTTTCACCTAGTTATCAAGATATTCCATCATCTGTCTCTTTTAATAATATTATATTTAAACATGGATGCTTGGAAGTCTGGAAACGTAATAGAAAATTGAAATAAAGTACAGATTGACAAAGCTAATAAAATAAGAATTATTAATCTAAAATAAATCATTAACGTTAAAAATGTGCTGAAATCTGCAATTAAATTGTCCATAGTAAAAGAGACACCTCATAATGCCTAATGCCTAAGGTTGCAAAATACCTAATTCCGTAATTAAATATACAGTAGTTTGAATGCAGAAAATACAGTAGTTTGAATAAAATCTTAAAATATGCATTAAACTTCAGAATTAACATATTCAAATTTCTTTAAGTAGTAATTTTTTTTTAACGAGCGCGCCATACCGCAATAAAATCCTTGAGTAAGTTATGGACTTTCAATCAATCAGGTCGAAACGCATGTACACATTTTGAAGACAAAAGCAGTTTATAAATAAAATGGATTTTATGCAATTTAAGTTCTGATTTTGAACTAAACAAATGAAAAATCTCTTTGATGTCTTCTTTAACCTGACAATACTCATATTTGATCTCTTCCGTCTTTGATATTAATTCTTTTGAAAAATCAATGAAATCTTTGCATAAAATATTAAAAGTGCTGTGAAAGTACTTTGAGTTTGAAAAGTTATTTTAATGGAAGAATACAATGTTCTAAACCAAGATTTTTAGCGCATTTTCAACAGGAAAAATTTTCAAATCTTATTATTTTCGAAAGAAAAATATTTCATGATCACAAAGTTAAAAAATACGAAAGAAAATGATACATTTGTTAAAGAATATAATACATGACAACTATGACAAATTTCAATTAAGAAACAGCAATTTAGAGAATTTTAATAAAGTTTTCTTAACCCAGATGACTTTTTATCACTATTTTTGCTTACAAAGTTTGAGAAGTCAGACAAAATAGCTGTGAAAGTTTTCGAAGCATCGAATTTTTTTTCTGTTCGATCCAGTATTGGGGAAATCTTGTCTATATTAATTTCATAAATATTCTACACAAATTATTTATATTTCATAATATAAATAATATTATTTCAAAATATAATAATATTTTTTCATTACCAATGATATATTGTCTATTCCAAATGTAGGGTTGTTTCACCCTTTATTTTCGTTATAAAGAATATCCAATGTCATCAAGGCGAAGAATTTCTTTTAATCAATTTCAGACACACATAATAGTTTTGTTTTCAACCACCTAAGTGTTAAGTAAACTAACGGGGGTGGTCTCTTCAAAAATTTTTGGCACACACACCAATAAAGGTCTCATCTATCTTCCCTCGCATAAAATCATGGACCTGTGGCGGATTGTCATATAGAACCTGGAACCTTATGGTTCGCAGTCCAGTAACATGACCACGATACAAAAGCAATTGCTGGGGTAGCGTAGCTGTCAACTGGCTTATAAGTTATTCACTACAGACTCTTCCTCCAGTGAGTCGGAGGTGAGACGAACAATATGACTGTTGAGTGGTGATGTATTAGCTGTTGATTCTAATGCGCCTGAACCCATTTGAGCATTTGAGTAATGGCGAGCGTGTGTAGGGTGAGTGGTTGCTGATGCCTTTGCTGCGTCAAGTGAGTCTGGCGACTTTGTGTTGCTACGTCAAGTGAGGTCTGACGACTTTGGTTAGCTGTGGGTAGATGGCGCCACAACAGCTGTACGAAGGTTGAAGGTTCATCGTCCGAGGTCACCAATGTGGCGGATTGTAATGATGCGAGGATAGAACCTGGGATCTTATGGTTCGCAGTCCAATAACATGACCACGATACAAAAGCAATTGCTGGGGTAGCTGTTAACTGGCTTATAAGCTATTCACTACAGACCTTAGTTAAGGACGCAAATGCCTTGCATAACATTGGTGGCCTATAGTTACGAAATATTGATCGTTGGTATGAATCTAAAAAGATGATATGATTTTGGCCGCCTTTTCGCTGGCCAATTGACACAAAAATTTTAATAGTTTTGTTTTCAGTCACTCAAATGTAGGGAGGACCACTACGAGAGTGGTCGCTGCGAAACTTTCTCGTGTACTCTCCAATAAAGGTCTCACCTCTCTTTTCTTGCTTAAAATCATGGACCTTAGGTAAAAATACGAATGGCTTGGATAACATTGGTGGACTATAGTTGCGAAACATTGATCTTTGGTGTGAATCTAGTAGAATTTTTGTTGAATCTATCAAATTAATCTATATTTTGGTAGCTTTTTTTTCCGACAGACTGACTCAAAAATTTTGCACAAAACTGCAATTGTAATCATAAGATAGCATAATAGATTTCAATGATTTAAATCATTGCGTTTACATGCATTCAAAAATACAGATTGACAAACGGACAACTGTTTGACGGATTTAATTCAAAATTTTATAGGTACCTATATTTTAGATGCTAAACTTGTATACAAAATTTTATCTACTTTGCTCTTTATTTTGCAACTATAGAGTTTACTTGTATTCGAATAATTAGATAGATAGACTTCCTAAGAATGAATTTCTTTCAAAATTTGTTAGAGATCTGCATATTTGGTCGTAATTCCACATGCCAAATTTCAACCGTCTAGATCAAAACGTTTTTACTTTATCGCGTTCACATATAGATACGCAGACATAATGCCAAAAATGTATGTTTTCAGATTCTGAGATTCATTAGAATCTCATGTTGGATCTCGCCACTCTGGAGGGTACACAAAAGATGTGGGATTTGGCTCCTCCCATCGATGACGGGACGTACTTTCTTAGGGGAAGGTTGTACCGTGGCCGGTGATGGCCTTTAGGACTCAACCATAATTCCCGCCAGTGTTGCTGTTCCGGCGGTTCGGTTATTCAGTATTTTTATCCGTGTGCCTTTGAGCGGGCCGGAGAGTCAGATGTATGACTTACGATTGCATTTCTTCTATATTTAGTATAGGATAATGTAAAAATTCGCTTCGAGTTACGAGGTTAAAAATAACGCTAAAGTTACGAGGAGTGGTCTCCTCGTAACTTTCTCACATACTCATAAATAATAATTATCTCTCCCACCTCTCCCTTCATTAAATTGTAGACTTTGGAAAATGTCGCGAGTGCTCAAATTTTTATTTTCGGAATCACGCATATTATAATTTTGTATTCTATGGAGTAATAAAGAAAACCGAATGAACATTTTAGATGACTTTTTTTCCCCATTAAAAATGAAGACTTGACTCATTATATTAATAACAAAATCACGTAACATACTATTTTATTTATTTAAATTGTTGAGTTTTGAGATACTGAAAATACAGATTGACACACAGTCAACTTCGCTCTGGATTCGGTTCAAAATTTGATACTTGTCTATATTTCAAGTGCTAAAACTGTGTACCAAATTTTATCTATCGAGCTGATAAACTCAAAGCGATTTTGAATTATTGTGTTTACAAGCAGACATAATTCGAAAAAAGTGTGTTTTTAAGACTCGGAAAGATTTGAAACATAAAGATTCAGTATTTTGGAGGATTGCGATACTTTCTCTTTGAATGTATGCAGGACAGTAAAAAAGGGCATAAGCATTTTAAATAATTTTATATAACCACTTTATAAAATATATGAGATATCATTTCCCGATTAATTGATCGATTAATCTTATATTTTATAAATTAAAATATATCCGATCTTATAGTTAAATATTATTTAGATTTTAATAATTTTTTTACTTTAAATTGCTTATATGGAGATTATATTAAAATCAATAAAAAATTACTAATTTTTAAAAGAGGCAAAAGGAGGCCCCGAAATTTTAGGTGGGGGCCACATCCCTTTGAAGGGTTTATCTAGTCATGGACTCTAGAATGAGATGTAATTGTCGTTTTTTGGGTAAATTGAATTGCATCTGCAATTCATTTATCATAATTATTGTCAGGAATCCAAATGTGTTTTTAGCTCATAAAATAATTTAATGAATTTGAATTCCCGTAGTTATTAATTGGTGCCTTAATTTATCGTAATTAGTGTCTTAATTTTGGAAACCATCATATTTAAAAATAATAATAATAACTTTCTATTATAATGATATAAAGAAATCGCAATAAAATTTATTTAATTCTGAAATAAAAATATCACTGTTGTAACTCTTCGATTTAAGTATGGATCATCTTGGTCCCTTTCTAAAATAAGTGATGTTAGAGTGGTTATAATTAAAGTTCCACTTTGAAATGGTCATAAAAGAAAAACTACTGGACCAAATGTTATCGAACTTGGTAATAGCTTAAAGAGGGTCATGGAAATTTCTTTTCCGGCAAACAACAGTTCAAAAACTCACCACCAGGAGTGAAATGGCGCTGTATGCAATAATGTTAAGCAAAATAGGTTATAAAGATATCTGTTTAAAATGTGTTTAATCCTTTCTGAAGCGTGTTACAAAGCATTTTTACCATTTTCTGAAAGCAAGTTAAATCGCATTACTGCATTCTCAATAGTAGCTCTTAGCATATCAGGAGGAATGTCACACACACGTCGGTGTGTCACATCTTTCAGTTCCGCCAAACTGTTCAGATTATCGCCATAAACAGTGCTTTTGTGCTTTGCAAACACATTTCGGAAAGGATTAAGCACATTTTAAACACAGTGTCTTCATAACCTATTTTGCTTAAAAATATTACATATAACGCCATTTCACTCCTGGTGGTGAGTTTTTGAACATATTTTTGGCGAAAAGCTAAGAGCTACTGTTGAGAATGCAGTAATGCGATTTAACTTGCTTTCAGAAAATGATGGACGCCACATTGAACATGCTTTGAAACACGCTTCAAAAACGATTAAGCACATATGAAACCAATGTCTTCATGACCTATTTTGCTTAACAATATTACATATAACGCCATTTCCTCCTTGGTGGTGAGTTTTTGAACCTTTTTTTTTTCTAGCGAAAAAGTAATTTTCATTACCTTCTTCAAACCATTGCCAAGTTTGATAATATTTGGTCCAGTAGTTTTCCTTTTATGACCATTTCAATGTGGAACTTTAGTTATAACCACCCTGCAATAGCATATTTAATAAACACAAATGGTAAAGAACATTTTTTAAGATTAAATGCCTTTAATAACATGTTTATTTCTTAAATATTATGTTAATAAATAGCCTATTATTTTCAAGGTGCAAGAAAAAGGAGCATTTGTTTAAAACATTACCTTCCTGGGGTACTTACGTATTAACGCCACTGTAGCTACGATTTGGCGGTTTTTGCGCTAGTGTGCCAATAAAGAGTTATCCGTTGGCGTTGAATTTTGAAAGTAATTGGCGGCACTTAAAAACCGACAAATCTGTAGCTGCGGTGGCGTTAATACGTAAGTACCCATTCCTGTTAGTATACTTTATTGTTCAACTGATTTGTTTACAAAACTTTTTTGTTAATGATCTTTGAGATGATTTGTTTAGAATTTGTAAATATAGTCAATCCGACTCATGATTTAGAAAAACTACTTGCTGATTTATGAAGATGGCAACAGATCCAGAACTAATACATGATTTGCAAATATTATACCTAATAACAGGTTTTTACCGCCATCTCTGAGATGGTAGTATCTCAATCAGAGAGTCAGGTTGAGTCGTCATGGTTCCATAGTTCCATTCCATAGCTAAAATTGTATTCAGTTTCCAGTTTCATAAAATTACATTATAATTAATAACACAGCGTTTCTAAATTCTCATTTGCAGTGTTCGATCCTGTCGACGGAGATGAGGAAGAATATAAGAAGATATTTGAAGAGTATAAGAATTTGGTAAGTACGAAACATTGCTGAATTATTAATCCCTACAGTTTTTATCATAATATTTAACATTTTAATAATAAACTATTAAAGCTTTGAAAACACTCAAAATATTTAGGTTTTAGTCTCGTTTTTTCGGATTTTGCGAGCTCCTCTATTTACCTCTCCTCTATTAATGCACTATATATATGTGTATGTGTGTGTGTGTAATGATATTTTAAAAATTTAATTTAATTAATTTCCTAATTTTTAGCTCAATTTAGCCCATATTAACTTCATTCTAGAATTAACTTCATTCTCTTATTTCCTTATCCCATTCCACTTTTTCTATCTAATTAATTCAACAGAAGCTTTGTAAAATTGCTGAATCGGCTAAACGCCTCACGTTCCCACACTCCGAGTGAAGGGAGAAAACCCGCTGACTTCACAAATTCTTTTTTTAAAAGATCTCTGTGTTTCCCTTGCCTGGTCGGCACGTGTAGCGAAAATCCCTATCGAAATCTCATTGTATATAAGCACTGTGGAGAAATATTTACCCTGTCAATATCTCATTTTATATAAGACCAGGGATAAAATTTTCATGAGCTTTTCCTCATTCCGCTCTGTGTCGTTCTGTGTTGTGTATGTGCTCGTCGCTCCTGTTTGTACATAATGCGTGCCACTCCCGGATGAAATAAAACGATATCAAAAAATCGAAAGTCTCTTCAATGTCTTCAAAACTGCCTTCTGATTAAAAAATTATACGTTTACATATATATATATATGTAATGATATCTCTAAGTCTAAATTAAATCCTAGTTAATTTTCTAATTTTTATATTAATTTCTCATATTAACTTCATTCTAAAGTGTTCTCTTATTTCCTGATCCAATTTCATCTTTTTTATTTAATTAATGCTACCCGAGGTGTGTAAAATTGCTTAAATCATATTTTCACACGCTCTGAATGAAGGGATAAAGATTTGTCAACCTAAGCAAATTCTTTTATAAGATACCTATTTCCCCTCTTACCTGAATCGACACGCGTACTGAAATCCCTATCAGAATCTCACAGTATATAATCATCGGGATAAATATTTCTTTTACTTTTCTCTGTTTCGTTCTTGTGAACGGACGTTAGTTTTAGATCTTGCTTCTTGTACATAAATTATGCCTTCCGGGATGGAATAAAGCGAAGTTTTATAATTGCAAAAGTGTCTTCGCTGTCTTCGGCCACGAAACTGCTCAAAAATATGTGTTTTGCATTATATATGTATGTGTTTGTGTGTGTAATGACATCTCTTAATTTAATTTAAATCCTAATTAAATTCCTTATTTAATTTAAACTATATTAATTCATTCTAAAATGCTCTCTTATTTCCTGATCCAGTTCCCACTTTTTTTATTTAATTAATTCTGCACGCCCTCTGTAAAGCTGCTGAATCCAGCAGATTTACAGAGCAATTTTCTCACTCTCACTACATTTTTTTTAAAAATACCTAAATTTCCCTTTCCTAAATCTGCACGTGTCAAAGAAATTCCTTTCAAAATATCATTGTAAAACTACTGAAGGGAAAAATGTTTGTCTCTTCTTCTCTTGTGTCACAATGTAAACTGACGTATTTCTTACTACTTGTTCTTTGAACATACATTATTATCATGCCTCCCACGGCGCAATAAATCTAGTTTTAAAATTTCAAAAGTTTCTTCCATTTGACCACGCAACTTCTAATATATATGTTTGCATTGTAGAATATTGAAAGAATTTGCAGTCGTCTAAAAATAGTCATTTATTTGATAAACTTATTAGAGGAAATTTGATTGCGATTTTCGATATTATTTCAGCAAGTTTAGATACTGATCATTGAAGTGAAGAATAGGATTCTTCTAGAATTCTTCGCAGCTAAGAATAGGAAGTAAGAAAAGAGGACGAATAAGCGGCCTTTAATAATTTAGAAATGTGGTTTCCCATTTTCATCAGTGACACTTTAATCGAAACTAAAGAATTGCTAGGTCAGCAATTTAAGATAGTTAAGTCACCGTTATTATATGTCAAAGGACCTGGAAAACTCATGCAATTGAGAAATTGAAGGTTTTTTAAGCTTAAGTTAGCAGAAAATAATTTTATGAACACGGTTAAAATGAAATTACTATTCTTATATATACCGAGTGATTAATAAAAATATTTTTTCTTTAAATACAAAGCGGCGTCTCGTATAGCCAGAGAATTAACCTTTACTTATAATAAAGTCACTATGCTGAATTTATTGAAACAGGTTATAGCGCTCCTAGCGACAAAAGAAAATAGTTACATAAAATAATGAGGTTTTGTTAAAGTATTAAATTAGAAAAATGTACGCTATACCATTATAAGAATACATGAAAGAATTTCATGGACTTATTTGTAAAATTGGCGGAGATATTTATGGTTTAAATTATGGAGTTTCCATGACTTGAAAAAGGGTTCGTCCAAAAATTGAGAAATGTATTCTTTGGTATTATCGCACAGATTTCTGAACTAAGCGGCGAATGAAATTTAAGCAATGAAGAAAGTATTCAAAAATAATCATTAAAAAAATCTGTAAAGCATACACGGAGCGAAGAGATTAACTTCATTAAGGATCCGAATTCGTAATCTTCCTGTAACTTTCAAAATACCTGGATAAAACTTCGCGGCCATACAGCCGTGAAAGAAGACTTGGCATATTCGCGTCTGCATAAGCTTATCAGAATAAAATATTTAAGTGATTTTCTTTAATCTTCTTTATCTTCTTTAGTGACTGTAGGCCCGCGATGATTTAATCAGTTTGATAGTTGCACGAGGTTGTAAGTTCAGATCCTCAGATTTAATTTTGGTGATAAAACAAACTAATTATCTTCTTTTTTGATCGATTAGTTCCAAATTTTGTTGCAGCTCTATAATTTCGGAATTATATAAAATTTCATTGACCTGGCTTATTATGTTTGTTTAGTTATTCTACACAGACAAACAGACGTAATTCTAAAAATGTACTTTTCAAACTTAAGGAAGACTAAATCACAAAGATTATCAATACATTCAGTTCGAACTCCTTGGTAATTGCAATACTTTTTTTATAGTATTCTAATTCGTATAGTATTCTAATTTTATTCTAATTCGTATACAAGAAAGTAAAATATATAAACCCAAAAAATACAGCTTTTTAAAACACAGTTTGCTAATTTAAATTATTATTCTAAATTATTATGATAATTTTAATTATTATTTCCACTATCCCTTAATTGTTCTAAATTATTATGCTAATTTAAATTATTTTTTCCATTAACCCCTGATTATTTTAAATTATTATGTTAATTTAAATTATTTCCATTATCCCCTGATTATTCTAAATTCTGCTAATTTAGATTTTTATTTCTATTATCTCCTGACTATTCTAAATCATTATTTTAATTTAAATTATTATTTCCATTATCCCCTGATTGTTCTAAATTATAATGCTAATTTAAATTATTATTTCCATTATTTCTTAATTGTTCTAAATTATTATGCTAATTTAAATTATTTCCATTATCTCCTGACTATTCTAAATCTTTATGTTAATTCAACTTATTATTTCCATTATCCCCTAATTATTCTAAATTATTATGCTAATTTAAATTATTTCCTTTATCTCCTGACTATTCTGAATCATTATGCTAATTTAAATTATTATTTCCATTATCCCCTGATTATTTTAAATTATTATGTTAAATAATTATTTCCATTATCCCCTGACTGTTCTACTTTTGCACCCTTCATCTTGCCTAATCACTTCATTTGTTTCACAGGTAGATACGATGTTGAGCAGCCATATGGAAGATTTGGGTATTAGTCCAGAAGATTTTCAGAAAGCTTGCAGCGAGACAGAAAAAAATATTCATTCGCAATTCAGGAAGGTGAGCGATTTACATTTATTATGCAAACTTCATTTTTAAAACGGATGATATTATTGAAATATTATCTAATATTATTGAAACTTACTTTGAGTAAGACGCAAGTGCAGTCTTGTTAACACTCCTTTTTAAAATGTGTGATGTTATAAAATTATTGATGCCATTTAAATCAGTTCCCGTTTAACTTTTTAGTTCGTGGTGCATTTAGGCATTTTATGGAACTAGACAGTGAATATTATTAAGCTAATCTTTTAATGAAATGATCAGTTTAGTTTCATATTTTAGCACATATTTAACATAAGGATTTAATTAGATTAATATTTTTTATTTTATTAACTTTATGAATGTGTTTGTTTTCATTTATCTATAAGTCCAAATCTCCCTTCCACCAAGGTGCCGCGGTGGCCTGGTGGTAAGCTCTCGGCTTCGGAACGAGAGGATTTTAGGTTCGAGACCTGATTCCACCAAAGAACCTTCCTGTACGCTGGTCTGATGCACGTTAAATCAGTAGGGACCAAACATCCTCCGACTGGCGCGAAGTTGAAGCTTGGAGAGAGGGGTGCCAACTCAGATGTCATCCTTGTCATCTGACCGCGGTTCAGAATTATGACGTCCACTTCAAAGTAGCCTTAGTTTTGCTTTAAAACGAGACGATAATAGAACCAACTCCGCATCCATGTTTGTTTGTTTTTATATTATATTATTGAATAATTATTGGAACAGGTGCTCCATTTTGTAAATATTCTAAGTTAGGTTAATGAGAAATATAACAGCCTAGTTAATTATACTTAATTAATGTTAGTTTAATGTTTTATCATTCCTAAAATTTGCATTTTTTAAAAACTTTATGTGGGAATTAGGTAAATGCACTCTTTTAATCGACTTGCTTGCGACATCCTTTCAGCTTAGTGGCCTTAGACAACTGCTTATTTCAGTCTAGTAGGAAATGTGCTTTTGAATTTATTAATTATTTAAAAAAATATCTCTGGCATTCAAGATAAACTGGATGATCATAAACGTCACGCCATGTCATTAATATTGGAACTGTAGTCTGATATCTATAGGCTATCATCCATAACAACACAAACGTTTCTGCTGGGGGCATGTTCCGTCACCAGAATAGAGGTAACTCGACCCCAAACAATTATTGTGCCTTTCAGAGAAATGATAGTATACTTCTTTGTTTCGAACCGTAAGTCATTTTATATCTATAGAAATCCCTGGAGGATAATCATATAACAGTAAAACAAGTTTGAATCAATAAATGTTTTGATGAATCATCAATTTTATATTTTTATACAGATCCTCTTCCTGTAAGTCATATTTAATAAAATATTCTTAAGACTCTAATATTTTAAACAAAGAAGTTCCACTAATTTGCAACTAACACTGATTGAGTAAAGAAAATTTAAATACCTCTGCTCTATTACAATAACGTGCGAATTTAGACTTTTCCATCGATCGTCGTGCAGAAAGTACTCCAGTCTACGCCAGGAATTTCCCCAACGCAGGTTGATATAACATAATGAATTATTAATTGTCCTAAAATAATGACAATCAAAGATTTATAACACGGTTAGATTTGCTCGCAGAATATTGAAACATTATACTGTTTGGATTATTTTACTGAATATGATTTATAAAATTGAAGGACTGTATAAAATTAAGACCACATCATTGTTTTCAAAGTACATTTATATTGCTGAAATAAAATAAAATATTATTTGCCAGTTTTAAATCCTTTTGAAAGCAAAATCTCAAAATTGAATTTTTTTATGAATCAGATAATTTTTTATTGAATATTTCTTTGAAATAACACATAAATTTTATTTAAAAATTCTATAGTAATCATAAGACATCAATGCTGGTGAATTTGATTTTCTATGGACATATTTTTAAAAAAGCATATTTGTTTTTAGAGAAAAATTTTTGTATTCATTGAAGTTTTAGAATTTCATCTTTAATTTAATTTCCAAATGTTACAGGATTTGACAGAAAATTAGAACGATGCATAATGCAAAGAATAGAATATCGTAAGGCTTCTATAATAATATGAATTATTTGACTATAAAATTTGAAGCTTAAAAATATTTTGCTAAAGAAGCTATTAAGAGACCATGTTACTTAAAATATTTAATTGGAAAGTTAATCAGCATTAGTTAGCGAGCATTAATCCTGGCTAACCAGTTGGTCGCCAAGGTCGGCTAGTCATAAATAAAGATAATGATTATAACACAATCCGCTTTGCCTAGGATAAATTAGAAACCGCGACTTTCAAGTTTTGTTATAAAACCAGTGGTGTAACTAAAGTGTGGTAGGCAGAGCACGTGCCCTGTTGCAGTTTCCAGGACGCGCAGAATTAAGGCGTCTATTTATTATATTAAAAAAAGTTCTAATAAGCTGTTAGTCCCAAGATTTAAAAAAAAAAACAATTTCACCAAAATGCGAGAAAATTAATAACTTTCAAAGATAATAAATTCCCTTAAGAATAATTACTTGCTAGAAACGTATGGTTATTAACTTATGGCGTAGAGCTTATTGTTATGTAATAAACATAATAAATTATAACAAAACGCATACTAGATCACTTTATTTTTATTTTGCATGAAAAGAAAGGAGTAGAGATTTTATAATTTAAGTAAAATTTATTATTTAAGTAAAAAAAAATAGCTTTGATTTTTTATTGTCGTTAAAGCAATGAACACTCGATAACAAAATAATTAGAGATACATTCGTTTCAGAATCTGGAGACTATCACTTTCCGACGCTAAGGGGTGATAGGCAGAAAGATGACCAATTATTACACCTCCTAATTTCGCAAATAATCTATATCACATTATTGCTAAATATAATCATCTTCGTTTTTCATATTTCCTCTCATCCTTTTATTGACAAAATAAACAGCTCTTGGCGAATGCGCAAAAGCGGAGAGTTCCGAATGCGAGCTTGAACAATGGCATAAATTTCAAAACCTTTCAGTCTTTAATATTCCAAAAAGATTGGAACTCGGTTTAATTCTTTAAGTATTACAGGTAACTGCGCAATATAAATTGCGCAGTAGTTCAAAATAAGGCACGAAATAAGACCACGTTAATAAAAAGATCTCGTTGATTTTTCTAAAGTTACACATTTTTAATGTTTATGCAAGCACTCTAGACAAATTTGGTTAATTAGACAGTTTTAATTTTTTTATGCAAACAACGTCATTACAAAAACGCATCTTTAAAATTGAGTGAGAAATTATATAAAATTGAACGTGCTGCGTAAGGACCATATACGAAAACAGAAATAAAATTTGTGAGATGTTATAAAAATACAAAATATATAATAATGACATTAAAACCCATTTTGCCTGTTTAAGACATATTCGTGGCACTGCCACGTATTCTTAAATGTTTTTTTAATGTTCTGCCTGCCATTTTTGCTTGTAAAAATTAAAATACAAAATAAATACATGCAAGTAATTTATTGCCAGATTTATCATAATTTTTCAAATCGATAATCTAACAAATTAATTCATAAACGATTTATTTTCTTTCATTCAGCCGTTTCAAATATTTATGTTAAAATACTTTTTTAAAAACTGCACGGTGAAGTGCAGACGATTTTCTTTTCTCACAAGATTTTTCGAAGTTACATTTTATAAAATTCGTATCTAAGATGCACGATTCTTTTATTACATGCACGAACTGCGAAATGGCATAAACTGAAATTGAACTCTGCTCGCATTGGCAGACCAATATTTATATCCGTCTATTAAATCTTTATTTAAATGTTATTTGAGATTTTTTATACACACGCTATTGCATTTTTTATCTAAAAATTCCCAGCATCAATTTGTATATGATCCCTATTTTTACTCAAGAAACAGCGTTTTACGTGATGTGAAAAATGGCATAAAACAATTTTATTTTCCCTGTAAACTAACAACGGCAAATTTCATGGCAATTTTCATGATCATCTTTTAATCGCATATATTTTTTACCTGCTTTTACCAGCATTGCATTATTATTATGCATGTTTCTTTGAAAGCAGATGCATTTTTAAAAGGTTGATCTGCTTTAAACAGTATTGCTTTATTATTATGTATGCTTTTTTGACAACAGATGCGTTTTTAAAAGGTTGACGTAGATAACTGTTATTTCATCTCAAAATCGGTCGAGCTCCAAAACTTTGTTTCGCCAGCTAGAAAAATTAAAAACGGAAGTTTAAAAAAATTATATATATATATATATATATATATATATATATATAATAAAGAGAGAGAGAGAGAGAGACTGATAGAG
>JAPMOR010044574.1:93445-120197 GCA_026543865.1 Argiope aurantia
CACATTATAAATTGAAGTTTGCGATCGTAGATTTCATTTTTTCCAATTTTTTTCTAATGATTTTGTTAGATGGAAAAGAAAAACTGTCTAATTGACCAAATTTGTCTAGAGGGGGTTGCATAAAAATTTTAAAAGTGTAATTTTTTAAAAATAAACGCGAAAATTTTTTTGTATTAAGTATTTGTATTTTGTATTTGTTTTGTATTATTATTTTTTGTATTATTATTATTGTAGCTTTATTTTGCATCTTATTTTGAACTATATTGCAATTTATACAGTCCACTTATCTCTAATACTAAAGAATTGAACCACATTTCAATCTTTTTGGAACACCCTATATATGTTTCGGAAATTAGTCATTTTTCAAATCTTTGGGCAGTAAAACATATTATAGTTAAATATATTCCTGAAAATCAAAACATGGACTTTAGAATCACAAAATAAAATAATAAATGGCAAAGTACTCATAATAAAACTAAATTTCCCAGCTTTCCTAGTTAGAGATATGAAAAAGAAGACTATGAAAAATAGCGGCGCCAGTCTAGACGTAAATAAGCCCGAAATAATAATCAAATTTATTTTCTTTCATTGTGACTTCAATTAATCAGCGAAAGAGATCAACAGTATTATGAACAAGATCTTTTGGAATTTGAACTAATGCTTTTGAATGCGAGAAATCAGAAATAATTTTCATCAAAAACCAGCAAGTGTGGTCTGTGGTCTCCCCTAAATTTTCTCGCACGCGTTGGAACAATCATGTCATGACAGAGAACGTCTGGCATACAATATTTACAAAATATTAACTTTTTGTCTGAATTTTACAGTTTTATTGAATCTATATTGTCATCATTAACGAGTTATTTGGCGATTAATCTTTGGCATGCGTTAATAGAATCCAAAAATAGAATTTGTGATTTAGACACGTTTTTCTCAACCGATTAAAACAAAAATTTGACTTAAAACGTCACATGCAGTCACAGATTCCCATACCAAATTTGATATATGTTAAATCTTTGAGTTTTTGTGTAATCGCGTTCACATGTTTCTGAAAGCACACACCTACAATCAAACCGTTGTTGGATTTGGTTCAAACTTTTACTCTATTCATTTTATAGTTATTGTGTTAACTTATATTCGGACAGACAGATTTCCTCTGAACAGATTTTATTCAAAATGTGATATAAATCTGCAAATTTGGTATAAAGACCATATACTAAATTTCAGGCTTATAGAGTTTTTGAGTTATCTTTGTCACAGACTGACAGGCAGATGGACATTTTTCGAGCTCAGGGAGTTGTGAAACTTGGAAATTCGTCAAAATCTCGAGTTTGAATTTTTTGACAATTACTATAGTTTCTTTATACTATGTATAAGAGAAAGTAATGAAAGAATCTACCATGGAAATTTTAAGCAGCAAAAATTTATACTGTGATTAAAAAAGATGTGAATAGAGTAACCAAACATAAATCGAATATTTTTACGCACGCATTTTTAAATGTATTTCTTTAGTTTTAAATTATAAGACAGCTCTGATAATACTTTTCACCATAATATTGTCAAGTGCAAGCTGTGAAAGAGTTTTTAGTTAACTAAAGCTTTTATTTTTATGTATTACAGCTTCAGTACGACAAAAAAAGATTGTAATTTACTTCTATTTGAGTATGAATTAATTTCATCGAAATCATAATTACTTGCACGGCGATAAAAACCAGAATTTTTTAGTTTTATTTGGTTATATTAATGTCCCCTTTTAAAGCAACACTAGGGCTACTTTAGCACTGACCTCGTAATTTTGAACCGCGGTCAGATGACGAGGATGACGCCCGTATCTCCGAGCTTCCTACCACATCAGCGGAAGGGCATTTGGTCCCGAAGGATTTAACATGCACCAGACCTTAAACAATGGTTCTTCGGTATAAACGGGTATCGAGCCTGAAACGCTGAGGTTCTGAAGCCGAGCTCTTACTACCATGCCACCGGAGCGCTGGTGAAAACGAGGAAGTCGAATTAATAACATTTCTGATACTTAAAAAGTGTTTAAACTTTTTCAGAATATATTCTTTTTATGTGTGAATAAAAATTGTTTACTAAAGTGCACTTTCACGTGTCATAGACAAATTAATAATGTGTTAATATAAATTCATCAGATATTTTTGGTTTTTGTGCAATTGTTTCTTTTTATTTCATGCGGTGCATCTTAAATTTGTCACAGGGTGCTAGATATATTATTTAACATTATTAACTGTAAATGTTTATAAATAAATTTAACGGTATGGGTGAAATAATTCTGCATATTATCATAGCCATTAACTGAAATACCAAGACTTTTGAATGATTTTTTATATGAGTTAACAAAGGCTTTATTTCAATATCTGGAGATTCTATATAAGCCTAAGGGCAAATAAGTAATATATGTAATTTTTTTCATTATTATTTCTATATATACTCCTTTTTTAAGTATTAAGGATTACTATACATTTTATATTTTTTAAATATTATATAAATAAATGCTAATTCGTATTTCTTTAAAGTATTAAAAGTTCTTCACAAACAACTATTTGAATTTTTATATGGTCCTTTTGTAAACTATTAAAATTAGAAAGGAAAAATTTATCTGTGTTAGTTTAGCATAAAACCGCCGAAATGACTTTAAAAATTTGTTATCTATACGTTTCTTTTAATACATTTATATTGATGCATTTTATATTCAAGGGATCTCGATATATAATAATCACCGTGAAGTTATTTGTTTAAATTATATGAATTAAAAAATATTTTATGCATTATTATTTGGGTTTAATTGTACTCTCAATCTTTGTATTCCTCGGTACTAAAAGTCAGAAGAAAATGAGAGTGGCATTTCAGATATATATTGGGATTTCCGGCCACGTGGCGACTGAATACATGTGTTGACCTTTGCCAAGGGCAATGAAGGGATCACTTTCATTTGATACGTAGTATTGATGGCGCATTATTTTTACAAAGGAATTAATTAAACCGAAAGTGGAATTAGAACAGGAAATAAGAGAATGTTTTACTATGGGCTAAATTAAGAGTTTAATATATATATATATATATATATATATATATATAAAGGAGGGGGCGCAGGTTTAGTATTTGCCTTGGGTACCCTTATATATAGGTACGCGTCGAGGTGGCTCAATGAATAAAACACACCGTAACTATGCCTATTTTTCATGTGACTCCAATCTATGTCGAGTTTCTTTTTTAAAGTTACAACTTTATTGGTTTCGTATTTAAAATTAATCGTCTTTAGCGACTACCAGGTTCGCTGAGAGTTTTCGTTATATTTGATTTCAGACAAATTGTTTAGATACAACTTCATGCCCAGGATTTCACAAAAATCATCAAGTATTAAAGTTGTGGTATTTTAATTGCCTTATAGATGTGTAGTTCATAATGTAGAGGAACCTTTTTCATGAAGACCAGTCCCATGACGTCATAGCGCTATTAAAAGTGTAAAGCATCATCTGTCTTCTAAATTTCGCGGCATTATAACTTTTTTTTTCGTCTTGTAAACTGCATAGGTACAAATAAAATCCAACAATGAAAGAAAATCAAGCGATTAAATATTTGATGAAACTATGAAAATAATTTGAATTTCAAGAGCAATATATTATTGTAAATTAGGTTTTAAAAAATGGTCAAATTCAAGAAAAATACGTACGATTATTAAATTGGTACCATTGGTACATTTTGAAGCCGTGTAAAATTTATTTTTCTGCAATAACATTTTCAAAAGTCATAGCGGGAAAACGCCAAAATACAGTTAAATTTTTAATTGATTAAAATTTTAATTTAAGATCTAAAATATGTGCCCAAAGTGCGCATTCCTATTTTCCATATTATACATGGGCTAAATTTGGTAGCTGTAGAACAAATGATCTGGCCTGTAGAATGATAAATCACACACAGACATATGCTAACTTTCGTCTTTATTGATGTGTATCTGTGTTTAATACGAGTAGATTTGCTTGAATGCATCCTTATTCCAAAGGTATTTTGTCCATATGTATAGAGTGACCATAAAATAACTTTCTCTGTTTAGAGGCTAAAACGAAAGAACGAATTGAAACCACATTTCATTTACAGACTATGGAAGGCATGGGAAGATGAATTCCGAAAAAAAAAATAGTACTAAAAGTTGCCGATAGGGGAAATATTGTACGTATCACGTATATGCGAATAACTTTGCTTATCGGGATAGATTATATAAAATTACTAGTGAGAGCAGTGCCATGCATTCCTTGTAAAAAGAGAAAAAAAAAAACGACTTGTTGCTCGTTCTTGACTATGATGTTTGACTATTGTTTGTTATGGACTGTTGATGTGTTTTTAATATGGGCCCTAGATTACCTCAACGTGCTTTACTAGTAAAAATGTTCTACACTGGACAGCGTAATGCCGCGGCTGTCTTAAGGAAACCTGCATGTCTTATGTACAGAATATAAGACGGGCTGTATGAACATCGAAACTGGCAACTTACCCGCAGCAGTAGAGAACATCATGGAACATGTTGTGCACAGGGAAGGTCATCGTATTAAAAATGGTTCACGGCTTCCAGGGGGCCCTAATATTGATGAATAAAAGATATTTTTCTGTGAGTTTCCGGAATTCATTCATAATTGTACTTCCATAGCGATAGTATTTCCCCTAGCGGCAACATTTAGTACTAATATTTTTTTCTGCGGAATTCATCTTTCCTTTCAGTCTGTACGTGAAATGTGGTTTCATTTCGTTCCTTCGTTTTAGCTGCAGATGCCGCCAAACAGGAAAGTTATTTTATGGCCACCCTGTATATGAACAGTGTTATAAAAGCGGTTAATATAGCGAATTATATTTGTAAATGTCAAATAAATTCTTTTGAACTTGTTGATCTTTTTATATTGCACCATTTTTTTTCCAGAGTCTTTTTGAGCAGCTGTGGGCCGCAAACGATTATGAAATCTTCAAGCGAATGATGACACAGAAGAATCTCGAACTTCAGTTACAAGCTCTGGACTTGCTTGCGCATCAGTATGGATTGCTTCCAGAGTCGTTCCTTCCTGGAGAAGATTATGAACCATCCACCGAAGAGAAGAAGATCATGGAAATTGTAATAAAGTAAGAAAATTCGAAATATTTAGTAAAATAAGATAGTTCCAGAAAAGGTGTAAAGATTTACTTGTAAACAACAGTCAAATCTCGCGTATTATTAAGTGGCATGGTACCATCTAAATAATTGTTTTTATTTCAATGTTTGTAATTATATTTTGATTATATTTAATGCAAAATAGTACTCGTTAACTTTTCCCCACAAAAAATTTTGAATTATTTCTAAAAAATTTTGTAAAATTTGAATTTTTTAAAAGAATGTGAGCTTTTTTTAAAATCTCTAAGACATTTTTAAAAATGCAGATTTTTCTACATTTTTTTAATAGCTACTAATATTCTACATAAAACTTGCTATGGATTTCCTCCTTCTAATGATATTTAAGATTTCATAATTTTTTTAATATGAAATGCACAAAAAAATTCTGAAAAAAATGCAATAATTTTGACTTTGAAATTTTTTTAAAAAAATTATCACTTGTCTTAGAGCTAACTCCTTGGCAAGTTTTATAAAGCATATGTTTTAGACCATTCACAAAAATTTCACACCACTTTAATTTTTTAAAAACGCTTTAGGTTTTCAAATAATAATATGTAAGCAAAATGAATGAAAGGAAAAAAATGAATTTAAAGTTTTCATTCATCAATACCATGATATAAAACCCTTCAAATTTACCTGAAGCATTTAGAAAATGTTAATTAATTTATTCTAAATTATTTAAAATAAAAAATGGCGGAAATTTATTCAAATAAAATATTACGGCTCTTTAAAAAATATATTAAGAAAACCTAAAAATAATCAATATTTCAAAATTTTTTATCATAACTTAAAAAAATAAATATATCTCTCAGAGTTGATTAAATGCATGCTTCTGCTACAAACATACATTAATTTCATATATATATATATATATATTGTTTGCCAAAGGATTCTAAACCCCCTCCGCGCTTCTGCGCATGCGTTAAGATGGGTTCAATTCGTAAAAATAGGGGTTATAGAAAAAATGAAAGGAGAAAATGTTTATTTTTAACGATAAAGTAAACTCGGATTATTCACAAATTAAATTAAAATAAAATAATAATGTAAGAAATTACACGATACTCACGTACACATGAAAAAAAAATTGAACGAAAAAGTATCTATCAGGGCAGAAATTAAGGTCAAAGAATGACGAAGAATTCCAGAAAAGCACTCACCCTTCCGCGTCTCGCCCCTTAGTTGGATAGAATCGTCAAAAAGATGTCGTCTCAGGATACTGAAACGAACATTAAATAGGAATGTGTTTATTTTCATTGTTTTAAAAGCCTTAAAGTGGCGAAAATTGTGAACGAACAGAAACTAAAAAAAAAACTTAATTCAAAACTTTTATCCTTATAAGAAAAATGACAAGTGGACAAAACTTTACTGACTTACTTCATTGCACTTTAACTATACGAGTTTGAGAGTGATAGAAAATTATAATTAGTTTTTTCGGACTCTTTTTTTTTAGCAGACGATCTGAAAAGTGGGCGTGGCAACATTGTTTTCTCTCCTATCATGAAGCAAAATTTTTCAATATCTTAATAAAAAATACAGATTCAGCTCTAAAATTTTAAAGATACGTTTAGAAAAATTCAATTTATCATATAAGCCCATAAAAAAATTTTCGATTTTTTTGATGATTTTTTAGATATTTTGCCACCTTAACAAGGACTTTGTACAATGAGCAAAACTTAATAAAAAAGAGAGAGAGAGAGAGAGAGATAGGGACTCGCTTTACGAGCGATATTTCGCAGAACAAGTGGCTAGAAGACATAGTGACGTCATATGCTGGACTAGCTTGTATCAGTTTTGTGTCGCGCACTTGTTTGAAAAAAAAAATCCTTATACCTACATGAAATTAGTTTTGGACGGATGGCTTTGTCGAACGCGACTCCGAGGGGTTTGAGCAGGTACTGCGGAGTTTTTATCGACGAGATTATGTGTCTGGCCAAGATTATGAGATTTAAAGTGGATCGCAAATAGATCAATGAATTCATAAAAAAGCATAGCCAAAACTAACGAAGAACTAATGGTGCTGCATTCTGTGTCACAGCAGCAAATTGCGGAGGAGATTTGGTTAGAAAAAGTATAAATGAAAGATTCAACAGAGCAACAACATTACAGTGAAATAAGGGAAATGCTAAATGTGTGAGAAATTATTGCATCGTATATTGAGAAGCACCATCCTGATAAGGTGATAGCTATGCGAGCTACAAATTCATTTAATGATAATAGTATGCCTTGTTTTCACCAAATTTTGAAACACAGTCAAAGACAAATGTCTTTAGATAATTTTCTTTTTAAAAAACATGCATTATAAATGATAAGTTATTTTGTTATAACTTTGTTTGAATATTTTTTTCGCAATGTACGCATTATCCTATTTTACATGAATTCCAGTAGAAAAAAGTGTTTCGCATTGCAAGATTCGGGAGCAAATTGTGCTTTTTAAGCGAAATTTCGTTGTGTTTGTGTGAGTTTACTGTTATTTCAAACTAAAATTTTGATACTTGAAGTAGTGTTGAAATAAGTCCTATCTATTCTCTTTTCTTTTTTTTTTAATCTTTTCTATTTTTGATTTTTCACATTCAATTTTAAATTTTCGCTCAACATCTTTAAAAAGCTAATATGAACAACAAAGTTAAGTTGAATACTTTTTTCATTTTTGTTCAATTGATGTTTTTCCATTGAATTTTATCTCAAGCAAAAAAAAACAATGATAAAAAGACACGACTTCTTTTTTATGGAGGAAAATTCATTTTCTTTTAAAATCTTTCTAATGTAAATAGAAGGATTTTTTTTTAAAAAAATCAAAAACTTTCTTAAAGGCTGTCAAAAATTTAAATGATTAAAAAGGCTGAAATTATTTATTAAAGAACTAAAACCTTATAGATCATAATAATTGTTTAAGTAAAAAGTTCTTTTATTTCGGAGGTCAAACCGTTTGACATATAGTTATCAAATTTTCTACATATATTTTTGAACGAAGGAAATATGCATTTCGGAAGGGTTTTTAAAAATTTTTAATAAAAATCAAGCTGAATTTTGTCGTTTTTCAGTCCTTATGACTTCTAGAGCAACAAGAATTAATTTTGGGACTTTAAAATTCAATATTTTATTTTTCAATGCTATCAAGGTTTCTGTCATATAATTTTTTTAATTTTTTTTCAAATATTGTAGACATATTTTAGAACAATATATTTCATTTTTGAAACGAGTTTTAGTTTAGTTATCTGTTTCCATTGAGCCTTTGCAATCATCTTCAAAATGCTGAGTTTTCGATTTTGTATATATCTCATTTTAAAATAAGGATACCCCATTTCGAAGTTATAAAAAGTTTTATTACTAGTTTGACAAGGTTTTAAAAAGTTTTGAGTTTTTGTCATTCTTTCCGCGATTACTAAAAAATACGATATTACAACTTCGCATCAATTATTCCAAAATTGTCATAGATTGAAATTAATTGGCCAGCGGGTGTGATCTCCCTAGAATTTTCTCGCATACTCTCTAATAAAGGTGTTATCCCAGTGCATGTCTTGCATGGCATTGACGCACAGTAGTTACAAAATATGAACCCTTGGTCAGAGAACTTTGTGAATATCGCAAATCTATCATGTGTTCCTTGGCAAGGTTTTTTTGGCGATTAATCCCTGACATGTGGTTAATAGCATCCGAATTCGAATTTGGGTTTCCCAACCGACTGAAACAAAAATTTGTCACAAAATAACATACCAAATGATATATATTTAAATTATCGTGTTTTTAAGTTATCGCGTTTACATGTTTTTGAAAGTACAGACCGACAGACGGTCAACCTCTAGTTGGATTTAGCTCAAACTCTGATAGGCGTCTGCACTGTAGATGCTAAATGTGTATACCGAATTTTATCTATCTCTTTTCATTTTGTAGTTTTCGTATTAACTTAACACCCGTATCGTATAACAGCCGGACAGACAGACAAACTTCATAGAAATCTACAAGTTTGGCGTAAGGACTGTATACTAAATTCCATCCATCTATCTAAAAGTGTATGTGTGTGTGTGTGTTTTTTTTTTCAGCTATCTTTGCCACAAGTAGACATTTTCCAAAAAATGGGTTTTTCGAACTCAGAAATGTCTAAAACGTGAAAATTCGTCAAAATCTGGGATTCGAATTTTTTTGGCGCTACTTTCTTTTTACTTTCTAAACGAGAAAGTAAAAATCAAATAAATCTTCTGATCTTTAAGAATTATCAGAAGTTTATGTAATCCTACCAAAGTTTGTTTAATCCTACTTGGAAACTCTGCCTAAAACAACTTCCTTAAAGCACATCTTAATTGACTGATTGATTGGTATTGTTAAATTTATGTTTTGAAGATTTTAATTTATAAACTTGTGAGAATGTTCCCTTTAATAATTTTTTTTCTTTCAATCTTTATCACAGACAGACATTTTCCAAAAATGTATTTTTCGAACTCAAGGAGTTTTAAAACGTGGAGAGTTCGAAATTTTTGACAATTACTAAACTTTCTCTATACTACGTATACGATAAAGTTAAAAAAATATATTTAATAAAAAAAATATTAGATAATTTTTTACCTCTTCTTGATTTATAAAAGTTTTTCAATCATAAATTATTTTTAGTTCCTAAACTGTACATTTATTTATTAACTTTATATTTCTTCGTACTTTGCTAACACCTTAAGACAGAAAATCCAGCTATTTTTACTTTTAGAAAGATTCGTGCTTGGAAAGTACGGAAAATGAAATCGAAAATGCTGACCCCACACTTTAAAGGGATTCTCGTTGTAGGTGGAAGCTTTCGAATACTTTAAGATAGTCATAACAAGGAAAAGAACTAGAGGCGGATTAACTTTAAACATTTGACAGCACGGTGGGAAAAGGGTTTGTCCCATGTATTAACAATTGTATGGAATAATTTACATTTTAGATACAGCATTCAAAACAATGAAATTTAAGCTCTGGGAAAATTAATTTTCTCATTTCTTTTACAGAGAAATATTGTGACAAGAAATTTAAAAGAGATTTGGGTCTCTAAATTGAAACATCAGAGCATAATATTTTAGTCTCGATTCATCCTTGTATTTTATTTTTTAAATAAAATGCAGGATGAATTTGCAAGTATTTTATTCTTAATTATATATTAGCAATAGCATGCGCATGCATAAAAAAATGCATTACGTTATTATAACTTTGCAAGTGCTTGTATATTAATGCTGTAATGAATTGCATGTGTTGCAATGAAACAGAAATAACATTTTGCAAAATTATTTACAATTAGAGAAAAAAATCATATTAAAAAATTATCATTGCTTAAAAGATTTTTTTAATTCTTAAATAATGTGAAAATGGTTTTTGTGCAATAATACATTCCGAGCAAAACATTGAAACTCAATTAATTTTTAGTTAAAAATCTATTTAACATATTGAAAACCTCATTCTTTATGAGCTTCTATTAATCAAAGAATAAAATACGTGCAAAATCGATAGCTTAAAGTTCAACATTTTATACTGTCGAGTGTTTATGAATGTTTTTTTCAACATGCATATTTCATCACGCGTCACACTTTACAGATAGTAAGTACACTACAGTCGATTAATATTATCATGCCAAAATCATTTACCGAATATTTCACATTCAGCTATTTTATATTTCTCAGCAAGAATCATCGCTAAGCAGAATTATTATTTTCTCAATTTTCCGAAAAGAAACAGAACAGTTACCATAACAACATCAAGCACGACTCGCGTACATACCGTGTGCGATAAGTTTTCAATTAAAATAACAGTATGTCGTCACCATTTCCTCTACAAATACTTTTAACAGCGCCCACGATAATAATCGATAGAATAAAAATAATAAGAATTTGCAGCTGTTGCTGAAAGTCAAAATAAAATGACACCTGCTTTTCAAGCGCTTTAGTTTTCCTTTGAGTTCCATTGAGCCAAAGAAATTATTTTCTCGTTTGGCATTTGTATCATAACGAATATTAAAAAGAAGTATTCAATTACGAAAAAGATAACTCTTGGAATGCCATTATCAGCTCAAAATAATATTGTACTAGAAAAGAACTATTAGAAGACTTAAGATGTTTTACCTATCTATGTAATAACTTCAGTCACAACTATCTGTATTCAATCTTAGCATTTAATAATTAAAATTCTTTTAGTAAAATGAATCTCTCTCTGTGTATGTGATAGTAAATTCTTCTAAAAATAATATCCAAATACATGGTAGCACAATTTTTCAAATTGCTTAAAATAATTTTTTTTTATTTTATTTTGCTGCTATTGATGTCTGGATGAAATCTGTTTGAAATCGTGACCTAAACCAGAAATTTTGTGATCTTTAAAGTCAAATGGATCTGTCTGTGAATGACATAGTAAATTCTTGTTTAAAAAAAGTATCGGAAAAAGTGACAAAAATATAAAACTGCTGTCGCAAATTTTAAGTTATCATGTGAGAACATTATTATTTTTAAGTCATTGTTTGTCATAATTAATTTAAGTCCTTAACCGGTTTGAAACAATCACGTGACTATCAGATTACGCATGCGTCGATATTTAGGAAAGCGATTATTTTTTTTTTTTCCGAGGCCAGAAAATTATTATTGTATTTATTATTATTATTGAGAAAATCCAGTTTAAACTGGTTTGAAATGATCACGTGACTATTGTATTGCGTGATCGTTAATTTTTAAAAATATGATGGTTTGTTTTCATTTCAAAATCTTTCGAGATCCAAATTTATTTATTTTTTCCTCGGGTGATAACTTCTTAGAACCCATAACCCTTTATTTTCGACTTGCGCATTTTGAGGCTTCAAAAATTCTAAACCTAAACCATATCATGTTCTCACATGGTAATACACAATTTTGCAAATTCTTTAAATTCTTCTTTTTTTTTTCTTTGCCGTTGTTGTTGTCTGGAAGAAAACTGTTTGAAATCGTGGCTTAAATCAGAGATTTCGTAATTATTAAATTCCAATTGCATCAATATATCAGCAGGCGCGCCGTCTATACTAACATGAAAATGTCGCTCGTATTTTCTAGATATGCTATTATAAAATATAAAAAATATAAAGGGGTTAATTATTTAAACTAGACTGTAATTTTATAAAAAAAATTAATATGTAAAATTAGTTAAAAATTATCTAAAAAGGAACTGAAACATTGTAATAATAAAATATTGAAATTTTGAAACTTTTTTACTATATAAAAAAAATAAAGAATTTACTGAATTGTGTAAAGATAAAATAAATGAAATTGGAAAACATGACATCAGAAATATTTAAATTTATAATATAAAATTGCAAAAACAATATAAAAATAAAAAACAATTGAAATTTAGATGTAAAAATCAAAATTTAGTTTCATATTCATATCCTTGAATCATTGCAATACACACAATTAAACTTTGAATGCACAAAAAAATACAGTGTCCCAAAAAGATTGAAACACGGTTTAATTCTTTACCTATTAGTGATAAGCGGACAATGTAAAGTGCAAAGTAGTTCAAAATAAGGCACGAAATAACACCATGCTAATAAAAAAAAATTCCTTTAATTTTCAGAAAGTTATACTTTTGAATTTTTATGCTGTCCCTCTAGACAAATTTAGTTAATTAGAAAGTTTTAATTTTTTTTATCCAACAACATTATTATAAAATACTGCATATTCATATCTTTAAAACTGAGTAAGTTATACTTAATTGAGAATTGAACGCGCTGCATAGAGACCATACAAGAAAATAGAAATAAAATGTTTGATATATTATAAAAATATAAAATGTAATATAATATTCAGATTAAAACTCGTTTTAACTGTTTAGAGCATATTCGTGGCAATATCGCGTATTCTTATTTTATATGTTCAGACTATCAATTTTATTTGTAGAAATTAAAATACAAAATAAATACATTCAAGTATTTTATTGTCAAATTTATCGTAATTTTCCAAAACGACATCCTAACAAATTAATTCACAGACGATTTATTTTCTTTCATTAAACTGTAATTTAACAGTTTCAACAGTTTATGTTAAAATATTTTTTTAAAAAAACTGCACGTTGAAATTCAGACGATTTCTTTTTTAATTTTTTATTATGTGCGCCAACTGTGAGACCGTATAAAATGAACTTGAGGGTTGCATGCGTCTCTCTTTTTACATAGGCAGACAATTGTTAATCTCTGTCTGTTAAAAGATTTAAGGGCATTCTTTTAACACATGCTTTTCCATTTTTGATCTAAAAATTTCCAGTATCAATTTGTATATGGCCTCTATTTTTACCAAAGAAACAGCGTTTTAGGTGATGCGTTTAGTTCAGTTTAGTTATATTAACATCCCGTTTTTAAAGCAACACTTGGGCTCTTTTGAGACGGACCTCGTAATTTGAACCGCTATCAGATGGCGATGCCAATACCTGTGCTGGTACCCCCGTCTCCAAGCTTCCACACCACACCAGCGGGAGGGCATTTGGCCCTCACGGATTTAACGTGCACCAAACCCGCTTACAAGACGGTTTTTCGGTGGAATCGGATCTCGAACCTAAAACCCTCTTATTCGAAGCCGAGAACTTACCACAGGCCACCGCAATGCCATGGATGAAGGGAGATTTGGATTTATAAATAAATGAAAACAAACACATTCATAAAGTTAATAAAATAAATATTAATCTAATTAAATCATTATGTTAAATATGGGCTAAAACATGAAACTAAACTGAACATTTCATTAAAAGAGTAGCTTGTGGTGAATAGCATATAAGCCAGTTAACAACTCTTCTACCGGAACGATCGTTTTGGTAAAATGGTTTAATTACTGGACTGGTAACCGAAAGGTTCCAGGTTCCATCCTCACTCATCCCATATCGCTTCATTGGTGACCTCGGACAATGAACCTTCAACCTTCGTACAGCTGTTGTGGCGCCATCTACCCGCACCTAAAGTCGTCAGACTCACTTGACGCAGCAACCCAAAGTCGCCAGACACACTTGGCGCATTAGCACCCACATACGCTTGGCGCTATTCAGGTGGGTACCGGCCCATTAGGCCAACAGCTAATATTACATCACCACTCAACATCCATATCGTTCGTCTCACTGAAGGGAGAACTCTTCTACCGGAATGATCGTTTTGGTAAAATGGTTTAGTTACTGGACTGCTAACCGAAAGGTCCCAGGTTCTATCCTCGCGCATCCACATACCGCCTCAAGCTTAATAATATGCACTGCCTAGTTCCATAAAATGCCTAAATGCACCCTTCGGTTCCGAAACCGAGACCTTACCACCAGACCACCGCGGCCCACTAAACTAAACTTTACGTGATGTGAAAAATGGCATAAGTCAATTTCTTTTCTGTATCATAATTCATTTTGTTTTAAAGATAACATATATGCGGTTTTCTTTTAATGATCTTTTTAGGTATTAAAGAAAAACTTCAAATTTGACCAAATTGGTCTAGATGAGTACCAGATTGTTTCCGCTTAGTTAGGTGCATGTTTGAGTAACTGTGTTTTATAAGCACTTGAATGAAAATGATCATCATGGATTGATTTCGTCCATATTTGATAAAAAATACACTACGGATTGCACGCACAGATCACATAGGAAATTTATTCTTTCCACTTCCTAGCGTTTTTGAGTCGAAATGTTCACAGCCGTAGTTCCAAAAATATGTTTTCGAAGGCTCAGGGGAACAATGTATTTAGATTCATATAAAACCTTGAAATCCAATCCTTTGACGATTATATAACTTTTCCATTGCATATACTAGAAAGGGAGAAAATTGTTAATTTAAATACATTGTCTCCAGCTCAATAAAATGAATTGCACTGTAGTTTTTTTAAACAATTATTGTTAAACTCAACAAAAATATCAAATTATAATTTGATTAATACTAATTGAATTATTAAAAAATTATAAAATTGCAATATTAGATTACATCCTCGCTTAATAAGAAGTAAATGTGAAAAATAATAAGTAATAGAATTTCATCCTCTGCTTAATAGAGGAGTATTTATCCTTTAAAGGTTTCCTCTTTCGCAACCCCAGGGTGCTGGCGCTGCAAGTGAGTTTAAACAGACAACTTGCTACATCCTTCAGACCTTGGAATTAATTATGAGAATTTTAAAACCATCCCTGCAGCTTAATTTTATTTTCATTTTAACTAAAACTGATGGATATATAAAACTACGAATGGCTTTATCATCAGCAGGGTCGTAATACCTATTTCAGAGTCTTATGAAGTTATTGAAAGAGCTCTAGGAAATAATGAACTTTCTTTCTAATATATTTATACATTATAGCTTTTATACAGACTATCAACTGTTGGTACATGAAATTAAAGTGAATTCTGTGGTATATCAGTAACTTTTGTAATAAATAAAAGTAATAAAATTATAATTTCGTATAAACGTTCTTAGTTTGGAAATTCGATTTTACAAAATTTCTGGCATGAACGCGGACTTCAAGCATGTTTAATCAATTGGCGTCAAGCTTCCCCGGTTGCAATTTGGAATTTTGAAGTGCGACTACTGTCATAGTTGTCATCCACGTCCCCTGACCAAGGTTCAAAATTACAAGAAACTTTCAAAAACAATTCTTGTGCAATGTGGCGTTTAATCTATATAATCTAAGCTCATCATCACGTAAGGAACTTACTTTGTATTAATATTTATTCAATGGGCCTTTTACAGACAATTTAATTGTGCTTATGCTTTTTTTTACAGGCAATACATAGAAGAGAATCCCGAGACTACAGTGGCTGAGGAGCAAAATGAGCAAAAAGAAATCATTCAAGCAACCAAAGCTCAACTCGAAGAAGAGAGGCAGCGTGAAATCAAACTCATGGAAAAAGTAATTGCATATAATCAAAATAAAACTGAAAGAAAAAATAATTCAAAATACAAATTATAATTAATTTATCAATAATATTGAAACCAATACAAAACCGTACGATAATCGACGATCTAACGAAATATTTCATGTACAATGGAATTTTAAATACTTTTATGCCATACGATGTTACCATAAAGTTAGATTACAAGGACAAGTAATATAATAGAATAACAGTCGGTTTATTGCTATAAAATTGTATTCATACATGCCCAATACTATAAAAAAGTGTCTATACTACAGAGTTGAAACATGTATATCAAATTTTATTTAGTTAGTTCTTTGCATTTTGTAATTATCGAGTTCACTTGTACTCGAACAGCCAGACAGAAAAATTTTCTGTGAATAAATTTCATTCAAAATTTGGCAGAAATCTACAAATGTGAGCGTAAGTTCAAACACCAAATTTTATCCATATAGCTCAAAGCCATTTTTAAGTTATCTTGTTCACAGACAGATAGACAGACACACAGATTTAATGTCAACAAATATGTTTTTCGAGCTCAGGGAGATGTGAAATGGGAATACTCATCTGAATTTCGATTTCGAATCTCATTTGACGATTCGTTTATTTTTTTAAACTTCGTATATACGATAAATTAAAAAGAAAATAAGAATTTCAAATATTCAAAAGACAATAGAAATGGCCAGAACATGATACATAATATTTTAAGCATTTCCCTGGTACTAAAGAATTATCTGTACCCGCATAGCTTTCTTTGCTGCTGGCCTTCTATCTAAAATTCACAAAGTCTTGTGGTGAAAGCTTATAAGCCATTTAACAGCTACGCTACACGAGCAATTGCTTTTGTATTGTGGTAATGTTACTGGGTTGCAAACCATAAAGTCCCAGGTTCTGTCCTCGCGCTTTACTATTCTCCACATTGGTGACCTCAGACGATGAACCTTCAACCATCGTACAGCTGTTGTGACGCCATCTACCCACAGCAAACCAAAGTCGGCAGACTCACTTGATGCAGCAACAGCATCCACTCAACCACACACGCTCGTCATAACGCTGGGCGCTACTCAAATGGGTACACGAGCATTAGACTCAACAGCTAATACATCACCACTAAGCAGTCATATCGTTCGTCTCACCTCCGATTCACTGGAGGGAGAGTCTGTTGTGAAAGCTTATAAGCCAGTTAACAGCTACGCTACACGAGCAATTGTTTTTGTATTGTGGCCATGTTACTGGGCTGAAAACCATAAGGTCCCAGGTTCTATCCTCGCTTATCCGAATCCGCCACAGTCTTACAGCTCGTCCTCTACTTGAACATGATGCTGTTGGTAACAAATCCCATTTTTCTAACAGCAAGGATTTTAAATAGGGTTTAGATCGTGCCAAGGCCTAGAAATTTGGCATGATGGTTGACCTACGAATTCTAGTGATTGATGGTTAATGATCTGACTGTGACAAATACCCTCTTTTCTAGAAAATTCAACAAACTAAATTTTATATTATCTCACGTTGTTATTCATAAAAATGAAATTTCGCCAACAGATGCTTATGAAGCTTTCATCTAAGATTTAATGTCCTCATATATATATATACTACTTGTACTAACAATATACGCTTTAAAGACATATAGAAGTGCATGGTCAATAATTCTTTGCGAAAAAAATATTTCCAGTACGTTAGAACTGATCAATTTCCTTTTTACTCTCTTGTAAATGTTGTATAGAGATAGTGTAATAATCGTCAATGATTTCGAACTCGAGGTTTTGACGAATCTCCACGTTTCAGGCCTTCCTAAGTTCGGAAAACACATTTTTTGGAAAATATCCATCTGTCTAGCTGTCTGTTGTGACAAAGATAACTCAAAAACGCTTTTATATAGACGGATGAAATATGGTATACGATCTTTATACCAAATTTGCAGATTTCTATCATATTTTGAACAAATTCAGCTCTATGGAAATCCGGCTATTCTAATGTAACATGATAACAACAAAACGAAGAGAGCTAAATGGATAAAATTCGGTTTACAGATTTAACATCTATATAGTGTAGATACTTATTACAATTTGAACCAGATCGAACAAAGGGTTGACCGTCTGTCGGTCTGTACTTTCCGAAACATGTAAACGCAAAAATTCAAAAACGTAGGGATTTAAATATATCAAATTTGGTCTGGGATTTTGTGCCTGCAAGTGTAGTTTTGGGTCAAATTTTTGTTTTAGTCGGTGGGAAAAAAGCATCTAAAATACAAATTCGATTTTTGGATACTATTAACGCATGCCAGGGATTAATAGCCAAATGACTCGCCAAGGATGACACGACAAATTCATTAAAATGCTGAATTCTTAACTTTTGAACGCCAATACCATGCAAGGCGTTCTCTTTATTACAGAGTATGCGAGAAAGTTTTGAGAAGACCATTCTCGCTTGTTTAAACTATTAAATGAATTCTTAAGAGATATTTCATTATAATAATATTCAGTATGGGTTAATTTCTTTATCGTATCGTTTTCAGAATTTAACTTTTTTTTTATGCTTTGTCTTTCAGATTTTTTTTAATTAAAAAAAAATATTTTCTAATATTTTGAGCATTACAGAAAATCATTTTTTTTATTAATGATTATATTTTTACATTTTAATCTATGATTTATTTCATTATCGTAAGTAATATGGGATCTAGTAATCAATTCGTTCTCGCAATCAGTACTAGGTGGCGCCTCGCTATTATGCAAATGAAATTAATAAACTCATTGACACTTAAGTTTCAGAAATATTTAAATATCGTATTATCATCGGGTACATACACCTAATAATTTTGAGAGTTCTTATTCTAGAGAAAGAAAATGAGATATCGATTATAAAATACTATCTTTAGAAAGATAAAAGACGTTAAGTTAAATAAAAGAGCGTAATAAAAATGCATTCGAAAGATAAATTTTGGGAGATAAGTCCAAACAAAGATAAATTCTGGATTTTTTATTTATAAACTAATTTTAAACATAAAACTGGATATTTTATAAATTCAATTTTAATAAATTTGTACCTCTTTTTAATTAATAATTATTAATTTAATAATTGGTTCACAGGCTATGGAAAGCTCTTTAAATCCTACACCGAACAATGAAGTAGCAGCTCCTTTGGAGATAACTAAAATGACTGAGGTAAGTGAAAGACAATTTAAATATTTTTAATTAGTCGCCTTTGACGACCAGCTGGTTCGCCTAGAATATTGATTATATTTATCAATGATTCTTTGATTTATCATTTATTTTTTATTTGATTTTAATTTTGATCATATCAATGATACTTTGAATTATTTTACATTAAAACCGCAGGGTTTTTTTTTATTGTCTTCTATATTTTCTGTCCATTGTGCACATGAACTCTCTGAATAGAGACAAATCCCATGACATCATGGCGCTTTTAAAAATGATGAAAATCAAATCCATATGTCCTCTAATTTTGGCGGTATTGCAAATTAATTTTTTAATTCGTTTTGTATACTATGCAGATATCAAATATAAACCCTTTTTCTTAGACCTTCAACAGTGTAAGAAAAACATTTGATTAAATATTCGTTGAAACAATAGCAATGATTTGAATTTTAGTGAAATAATATAATTTATTGTTGATAGTTTTCTTTAAAAAGAATTTAAAATTGCAAAACTCTGAGAAAATTTGCACTATTATTAAATAGGTATAATTCAAACATATTTTTTAATTATTAAAATGGTGTAATAATTATTTTTGTATTGTAATATTCTCAGAAGTTATTGCGAAATAATATCAAAATGCAGCTTAATTTTTAATTAATTAAAATTACCAAATAATTCTCATCCTTGGTTCACATATGTATGTATATTAAGGGAAAAAATGACTATAGCAATAACATTTTTGAAAAATGAATCAAAATTATTAGTTAATATTTTCTGATTTACAAAAAAAGATTTAATTATTATGATTAATTATTGAAAAATAATAAAGTTTAAACAAATATATTATAAATATAATTTTTAAATAAAAATTATTATTTTACAAAATCTATCTATTGGAATATAAAATAAGCAAAATAAATAATTTATGTTTTATATGTCATAAATAAGTAATTAACTGTACTTTAATTCTTTAATGATGGGTTTACTAATTAATTATAAAATCATATTGTAGTCGTAATATTTTCGGATTATAAGAATTGATATCTGTTTACAAATTTATTTGATAAGTAGAGAGTCTAAATTGCCCATTCTGAAATCTACCACCAACAGGTATAAAGCCAAACCTGGCAAAACAGGAAAAAGTGGAAATAATAATAATAATAATAAAAGAAATATCGAACAAATGGTTTGAATACATCTTTCTTTATAGTGTTATAAAATCCCTCCTTAATACAATAAACATAAATCTACCTCAATGCAACGAACATAAACCAGATCTCTCTGATTGGCAATCCAACTTTCCTGTGCTGATGCAATGCCCGTGTATTTTGCTTTTTTCATTCAATGGGGCAATGATTGACTGTATGAGTCATAGATTACTATATTAATGTTATGCACGTATCTTGCGTTCCCTTGTAATATATATATATATATATATATATATATATATATATATATATATATAAATGAGTAATAAATAATATGAAGGAATCTGGCCTGTAGTATTTCACATTTACCGAGAGAAACGTTTAGTGGGTGCAATTAACTTCCCGCCCAAACTAGTTCACTTAGTAGTAGTCATTACAAACTTCAACACGTGTTGTTGTTTTTTTCGTTAGCATTTAATATATCTTGATGGATGGAAGCGATAACGTTGCGCATTGACCAAGAGGGTCCACAAATGCAATATGTAGAAGTTTTTCTGCGCATTACTTGGGTACAAATTCCAAAAACTCTTCATTGTTTCAGACAGTTTTAAATTAAAGAAGTGAATTTATTTCATCTGTAAGAAACTGTGAAAAATATCCTATTAATGGTTCATTATTGTATCCTCATCCTTTTAAAATACAAATTGGTTCTGAGAGTTTATAAATTCCACGTTATGTACTTTTATTTTTAGAGAAAATGTTTTCTCTTTTTATTCACTTTATTGGAATTCCAAAAATTAATCCGCTGCTTTAAAATGTCGTTTTTTTTTTTTTTTTTTTTTTTTTTTTTTGCTGACTAATAGAAATCTTCAGTGAATAAAAATAAATAATATCCTTGAAACTTATTTATATATTGTCTGGACCCGAGTTATTTTTTTTTCTTTTCTTTTCTTCCTTGCATTCCAAATTAAAAAGGCGGGAAATTTCATTTGATTATGAATATTTCTCGTTTAATTAGCGCTGAGAAGGTTGATTGACTATTCGGGAAATGTTTTTCAGGTTATGCTCTGGTTCAAAAATTAAAAAAATGGCTCATTTCAGAATCAAATGTTATAGTTTTACGAAAACTTTTTATGCTAATAGAATGACTAGTTGTGTTGTTGTAGGATGTTCGAAATTCAAAAAATTCGATAGAAAAAAATATTTCCTTCATTTCCGAAAGATGCCGCTGTTAGGAAAAAATTAGATTTTCAAATGCAGTAAGAAAATTACCTTTAATACTGCCAACGCTTGAATTTGTTCTCGGCAGTTCAGCGAGATGCATTATTATATCAGCGAATCTATTCAGGTAAAATAAAAGATTTCTTAGAATTCTCGCAAAAAGAAAAAAAAATTAAAAATTAAAAAGCTGTGCCAGCATTAAATTATCTCTCAGATGAGAGTATATCGTCATTTGAAAAAAAGAGTAAACGACTGATATCTAGTAATTTTCAAAAATATACTTAGGAAACTCTGATTAAGTTACTGTCACAGAAACAGGAATTTCAGAATAAGAGTGTAAATATTTGGAAAACCGAGCTTTTTTTTTTTTTTTTTTTTTTTTTAGTCGGGGGGTTTTTTTTTTTTTTTTTTTTTGAAGAAAATATTTATATACGAATCCCATACTAATTACGTATGAATATTTTTCAATCTTATTCTACATATGAACTGGTCATTTAAATAAAAAGAAAATCATGAATGCACTTAATTTAACATGTTATTCGAAACAATTTGCTAAATTGCAGTATTCATTTTACAGTTTATCTATCATGAACTTGCACTCAGTTTTACCATAATGAAATCCGGTTCGAGGTGGCGCTATACGACTTTGTCAGCATATTATATATACAAGAATTGCTCGTTTGAAGTTATAAGATAAGAGGAAGGCTTTATCAAAATGCTCAGGTTATAAAATTAGTAATTAAAATCTATTTGAGAATAAGTGCTTTAATCTATTTATGTGTTAAAAGTGATACGTAAAAAATAGAAAATTCAACAAGGACAACTGAAGGCAGAAAAGAAACGAAATGCATCAACTATCAGCCTTCTAAAATGTGAATGCATTTTTGTTTTAATCAAAGTATGTAAATTTTGTTAAAAGTTATTCATATAGTTAAATATAATCTAGTGATATGTGATGAGCGAGGATAGAACTTGGAACCTTGTGGTTCGCAGTCCAGTAACATAACCATTATGCAAAAGCAATTGGCCATGCAGCGTAGTTGTTAACTGGCTTATATGCTATTCACCACAATAAATTAACCATATTTGCGATCATTTATATGTAATGTAAATGGTAGTTGTCATATTGGTCGTAAGTTTTGAAATTATGTAAATACGTATATGAAAGCGTAATTCTTATTATCTATACTACTATTATAAATGTGAAAGTTTGGATGGATGGATGAATGTATGTTAGTCAATCACGCCAGAACGGCTGAACAGAATTGGATGAAATTTAGCTGAGAGATAGATTATAATCTGGAATAGGACATAGGCTACTATTTATTCCGTTTAGTTTAATTTACCTATTAACATTCATTTGCATGCGTTTCTGATACCTTCTACTGCCAACCAGTGTCTCAGATTGAGTGCTCAAACTATAATTATTCCGGAACGATGGTCAGAAAATCCTGTCACCTTAGCTTAACTACAGATGAACTTTTTGTTCAGAAATATTACAACTTCTACAGTGAATATATTGTTTACGAATCTGTAATGTTTCTTCCCCTTCTCGATTGAATCCTAATCGAATGCCGGATCATTGACAGCCGGGTATTGAGCAAATTGGATTATTCTAGAATCTTCATAAATTTTGGTGCCACGACCAATAACAGATGAATTATATTGATTTTTCCAGAATCTTCTGAGCCCTGATCTAGAAGCTATAAAAGGCCAGTAGGCGGAGCTGGAGACAGAGTGTGCGTTGAGTCGAATAGATAGTCAGCGACGAATAAGTTGAATCAGTTCAGCTAAGCGCAAGTCAGTTTCGAATGGAGCTCAAGCGATTTAGTGAATTGAGAACTGAGATGTGCACTAAGTCTTCGATTCTAGAATCGAAGCAACTTCGAGTCGCGTACTAAGTAGCCAGTCGCATAGTAGTGGACCGGCAGCTGAGTGCAGCTAAAGTAAGGAGAAAGGGGAAGAATAGCAGACATTTGGAGCGCCCTTATTTAAAAGCTACATGAATTCTCTCTTTCTATTGAGTTGTGTCTATCGCTTTGTGTGCTGTTGTGGATGTTTACTACTGATTATTACTTGTGGGCTGCTGTTTGTTGTAAATGCTGCTGCATATTGCTTGTATACGACTCAGATTTGTTTTGTCATCTGTGTGTTCATATCATCGTGCTTAACAAAGGTCCTTGTTTGTTATGGGGCCTGTTATCTGTGCCACCATATACCCGCAACAGCGAACCCGTCGAAGTTACTGAATTTTGTGTGGAGAAACTTTTTGTAACAGTATATACAGCTGAAATTCCCCCCCCCCTAACAATGGACGATGTATACGAAGCATGTTTTTCAATTCCCCGATACTACAGTTTTGTAGGACTTTTTGAAAACCCCATTCCTAATGGTGAATAGCACTAATCAGGGATAGATGAGGTATTTATGATGAGGAGGATGAAGTGTTAAAGGAAATATTTTCCACTTATCTATTGATCCGACCTTCTGATGGGTTATCTGTTCTTCAAACACAAACTTAACAACTATGATAAAACTGAAGTTTTATATTTGGGGTTTTGAGATTTTAAAATTTGGGACCAATCTTTAGATTTTAGTATAACAGAGAAAATTAACATCAATTTCACTCAAATTTTTATTAGAAATTTAAAATGAAAAAAATTTCCAACAATATATAAGGCCCGGTTTTTATTTTATCCTGGTATACACCTGGAATTGGTTTATCAAAAAATTTTATTGTTGTATCTAGCAATGAATAGTAATTATATTCTTTCTATATATGGATCACTTTATATCCCTAGGTGTCGCCAGAAGAGATTCGTCGTCGCCAAGAGTACCTCCGGCAGCAACGAGAAAAGCTGCTGGCACTGAAGAAACAGGAACGCGAAAAGTTGCTTCAGAAATACGAAGAAACTACAACCAGTCGTCCCAGGTCTGCTAGGGCGGCGCAAAGGGCTGTACTGGAAGAAAAGGCAGAACCCACCCCTGATGCCAACGTTCAGGCGTTTAGAAATTCATTGGCTGCAAGATTGAAGGCTGAAGTCATAGGTAGGTTCTAAAATGAAATCAGATTTTTAATTTCCTTTTGAAATCATGCGTTTGCCAATTTTTACTCTCAGATAAAAAAATGAGAATAATTATTAATTATTTTTCGTGTAGTCGTTGGAGACTCTCACCTCTTATATTGCAAGCATATGAAACTTTCAAAAATCCATGCACATTCTAATAAATCGCAATGCTTGGTTAATTTACATCGACAAGGGAAGAAAAGCCTCAAAACCATTTTGTACCTGAAGTATTAAAATTAACTACTGAGTAAAATAAATATAAGTATCGAAAAATTCGATTATCAGATATTGATAAAAATGAATTATTTAAATATTTCCCATAGTGAAAAAAAAAAACACCTTTTGGAAGTTTTTTTTGTTTGTTTGTTTCCTCACCATATTAGTGTGAGATAGATAATTAGTAATAGAATAATAAAATTTTAACAATTAGCGGAAGTATTCTTCCTACAATTATGTCTTATGATTCCTTAAGATGTAGCATTTTGCGTTAAGCTTCATCAAATAATTATGAAAATGCAGTTGAAATGAAATGCTTCCTGCAAATCAATTGACTTTAAAATTTGAAAAGATGTATTTTGGTGACTGGACCCCGAATTTCAAGTATTTAGCTTGTTGTAATTTTGAATTATTGTTTCCACATATCTAGGCAAAGAGTATAATGTAAGAGAGAGTAGACGAAGTGAATATAACGAATTTTAAATATCAGAAATTTCAGTCATGACATCTTGAGGAAAATGGACGATTTTGGACATTCCAATCTAAAATTATATATATTGTAGCATATATTGCGTAAACGGTTTCGTTTGTAGTGGGTGTATAGTGACACAGTCAACAGGCCTCAATAACAAATGATGACGTTTATTAACACGAATACACAGACTATAAACGTACAGCATAAGCAATACACAATAGTATACAGCACGAGCATAATACAGCACGAGCATAAGCAATACACAATAGTATTTACAACAAACAGCAGCCCACAAGTAGTAAACAACCACAATAGCTTACAAAGTGACCAGACATAACTCAGCAGGTGGAGGGAATCTACGTAGGTGTCCACTAAGGTCTCTCCAAACATCTGCTATTCTCCACTGTCTCCTCGCTTTAGCTGTACCCAACTGCTTACTTATTTCCATACGACTGTTACTCAACACACGAATCGATGCTGTTTCAATACTTGTCTGAGAGGTACAGTGATCATCTCAGTTCTCAATCCATTAATCGCTTGAACTTCACTCAACACTTGCACTTCACTGGACTAATCCAACTAGTTCGCCGCTGACTCACTCTACGAATGACTTCGGCTTGGACTGCCGGTCTTTTACAATTATCGCAGCAGGGCAGAGAAGATTTTCGAACAATCAAACATAACTCACTTCCTATTGGCCCTATCACTAAAATTCCTGAAGATTCTTGTATCATCCATTTTGTCGTCAAATGGTCGCCAAGTCTGGAAGTCATTGATCCGATATCCGATCAGCATCCGATAGAGCTGATTGTAAATCTATGTTTTCTTCCATGAAACTAACTGTGCTGGGAGGCAACATTACAAATTCGTAACAATGTGTGTGTGTGAGAGAGAGAGCATTGTTTTATGTGACGTAGAATGCAGTTTCAAAGACAGTGAAGAGACTTTCGATTTCATGAAGTCGTTTTATTTCATCTTGGGGACACAGGCATTATGTACAAGCAGGAGCGACGAGCAACGCATAACACAGAACGACACAAAAAGAGATGAGGGAAAAGCTCTTGAACATTTTATTCCTGGTCTTATATATCCTGAGACATTGATAGGAAAAATATTTCTCCATAGTGCTTTATATAATGAGATTTCGATATGGATTTTCGCTACACGCGCTGAAGAAGCAGGGGAAACACAGGGATCTTTTAAAAAAGAATGTGCTTATTGGACATTTTTCTAGCCCTTCACGCGGAGTGTGGGAAAGTTAGACTTTTAGCCGATTCAGCAATTTTAGCCGAGAGAGCAATTTTACAAAGCTCTCTTGAATTAAGTAAGTAGAGACAGTGGAATTGGATCAGGAAGAAAGAGAATATTTTAGAATAAAGTTACTAAGAGCTAAATTAAGATAAAATCATGGAAATTAATTAAATTGAAATTAAAGTTTAAAATATCATTACACACACACACACACACACACACACA